>BHFT01003395.1:18914-161070 GCA_004320025.1 Laticauda laticaudata | reverse complement strand
AATCAATGTGATATCTTTAAGGATAGTATCACAGATGATGGTCCTCAGGAAGAGCAGCTCCTTTGGATAACTTGGGTAATGGTTTTAGTGTAAGGACTTTTTATAGACAAAGCAACACTACCTCCTCTACGAATTCACGATCGATGCAGTCAAGCATGATAGTCTGTTATGTGCTAATGCACGTCAGGGAGAGATCGTTGAGCATGTTTCACAGACAAAATATAATGTCAATTTAGCCCATATTCTAGTAAGAGGAGAAATTCAGGATTGTATTTACAGGCTTCTTGCAATATTTAATAGCCAGATGTGATTGAAATAAAGGTAGTTCAGGGGCGTACGTGCTGTTTTGAGTGATGTTGAATTGGATGGGTGGGGTTGGATGCGGAATTGTGGTTGTGTGACTTTCTTTTGATGCAATCAGCTCTGTGGACTGTACAGATCTCTTTTTCAATTGAATTCTCCATTGTCTAGATGGTTTTTGAGTCTGTGTGGAGTTCACGCAAGTCGGATTCTTGCCAGTATGGATAAGTCTGGTCGTTGATGAAATTTTTTGGGGTTGGGATTGGTTTGTTGCAAAATGGCATTATATTGTATGAACGAATATGATACATTTGCCTGGATCATCAGCTAGAGATTTTAAGAAGAGATTGAAACTTGCATTTGTCAGAAATGGTGAAGGGTCTCCTGCTTGGGCAGGGGGTTGGACTAGATGACCTACAAGGTCCCTTCCAACTCTGATTATCTGTTATCTGTTAACTATCATCTCTCTATCATCTTTCTATCTTTCTATGACATATCTATCATCTCTCTCTCTCTCTCTGAGATATCTATCTCTTTATCTATCATCTATCACAGAAGGACAGTTTCTCCTCCCTTTCTAAATTATCTATACTGTTTCTCTGATCATGGAACTATAACATTGCAGCCTAGCAGGATTTACCATTTTGCTTATTTATTGTTCATCAGAGAAATATCTTGCTGTTTGGATTTTCCTACCAGTGCCATTTCCCTATATTTATTAAGTAAAAGTTACATTTAAAATATAAAAATAAAAAATAAAAGAAAGCAAACGTGTGACTGCAGTTTGTTGGAAGCAAAGATAAACCTATTTCCCAAAAGGTTTATTGGATGTTAATGTTTTAACATCTGTAGCTGTGAGCCAGTATTATGTTGCCAGATTCTTTTTCTAGATTTCGATAATGCAGGAGGGCAGATTTAATAGCCAATATTTTAAAATACATATTTTTATTTTCAAGGCCACCTAGACTATTTATTCAAAGCTCCTTCTTGGATAGGGTTTCTCACCATCTGTTGTTTGTGAGTTTTGGCATGCAGCCAGGAATCGGGACACAAGTGTTAAGACTGGCTGAATTTGATCAAACCATCAATTCTGGGTTCCTGGAAAATTAGATTTTCTTCGAAAGGAAACGTGCTGTATAAAATAATACAACTGCTACGCCAGGTGGAATGGCCTCCGTATGATACCGGCTGAATTACTGTCCTATTAAGAAGTGTATTGTTTGGACAGATAACTTTGGATTATATTATAGAGAGCCGGTGTGCTCTAGCAGTTAAGGCAGCAGGCTAGAAAGCAGGAGACTGGGAGTTCTAGTCCTGCCTTAGACCAGAAAGCCAGCTGGGTGACTTTGGGTTAATCACCAGGAAACTAGGAGACTAGTCCCTTCTTAGGCATGAAAGCCAGCTATGTGACATTGAACCAATCACCAGGAGACTGGGAATTCTAGTCCTATCTCAAGGGTAAAAGCTGACTGGGTGACTTTGGGCCAATCACCAGGAGACTAGTCCCACCTTAAGCATGAAAGCCAACTGGGTGACTTTGGGCCAATTTCCAGGATACTGGGAATTCTAGTCCTACTTTAGGCATGAAAGCTGGTTGGTTGACCTTGGAACTATCCATTCTCTCCCTCAGCCCAATGAATCTCACAGGATTGCTATTGTGGGGAAAGTATAACAAGGAAGGTGTAACAGATTAGAGTTAGAGTTCCACTGATTAATTGTTCTCACTGCCAGGAAACTCCTCCCAATTAATTAATTAATTAATTAATTAATTAATTCATTCATTTAAGAACATTTATATTGCCACCTATGAGCACATGGTGACTCAAGGTGGCTTACACAAATATAAATAAATATAAAATATAAATACAAACATAAAAACATCATATATAAAAATAAAACCAAGAAAATAATAAAATAATAGCTCTCCCACTCCTCACCTACATTTAATGGGCTCTATCCTGCTCTGAGTTCCCCAGACCTGCTGGAAGAACCAGGTCTTTGGTGCCTTCCAGAAGAGTGCTAGAGTGGGGCCCATTCTAATTTCTGGGGGAATGATATTCCAGAGAGAGAGAGACCCACCAGGGAGAAGGCCCTTTTTCTGGGCCCCACCAGGTCTATCTCTCTCAGGGATGGGACCCACAACATTCCTTACCTCCCCACTCTAATGGGTTGGGTAGATGTGACCGGTAAGAGACGGTCCCTTCAAACCATGAAGGGCTTTAAGGGTGACAGCCAGCATCCTGAATTGCACCTGGAAGCAAATCGGCAACCAATGCAGCTCCTGCAGGAGAGGTGATATGTATGCATACCAAGGTCTGCACAAAATCATGTGGGCTGCTGCATTTTACACCAGTTGGAGCTTCTGGATACTTTTCAGGGGCAGCCCCATGTAGAGCGCATTGCAATAGTCAAGATGGGAAGTGACTAGGGCATGAGTAGGGATTGTTGGTGCAGGAAAGGTTGTAACTGGCACAAAATCCACAGAGCATAGTTAAAAGGGATCTTGGAGGCTTAATAGTCCAACCTCCTGTTCAAGTACAAGTCCCTATACCATTTCAGACAAATGGCTGTCTTGTCTCCTCTTTAAAAAGTGATTGAGCACTATAACGTCTGAAGGCAAGCTGTTCCACAGGTTGATTTTTCTCAGTGTTAGGAAGTTTCTCCTTAATTCCAGGTTGCTTGTCATGCTCTTGTTGAAATCTAATTCCAAGGGAGAGATGGAACAGCTGACAGGGAGTGGCAGTATGCTCTGGTGGCTGTGGGGGGAACTAGGGAAGGGCACAGTCCAGCTGGGCCTTCAAAGCAAGGCCCAGACCCACCACCTCTTCATCCCAGGGCACACAGGGAAGAACAGATAAGGGAGCAATGTGAGTTGCATGGTTTACGGGGGAGGAAAGAGCCCTGATCCCCTTCATTGTCTTGCAGCTGGGAAGACTGTTCAAAAGGGCAAACTGTGCACAACAAAGTTGCTGGAAGCAAAGTGTGACATTGTTCCTGTTTGTCAAGTCTTATCTGAGTTCTGGCATCCTCCCCAAGTGTGTGTGGTTTGTTATCTTTTGATGTCTTCAATTCCTTGTCCTGTCTTGTTAATTGCTGCAGTATGGTTAGCGTTTATTTTTAATTTATATGTACTTTAAGTTTGGATTGAATTTCTTCCTTTTGAAAACTTTTTGGGAGAGTTTTTTCTCCAGCCAATGATAACTGGACATTGGGAGCCATGTTGGAAGTATTAAAGGGATTTTACCTATTTTTGTGACTGTTGATGACCCCAGGTCATCACATTTCTTCTCTCCTTGATTAGTTTCCATCCATTGTTTCTTTTCCTGTCCCTCAAATATTGAAACACTGCTATCGTGTCACCCCTTGTCCTTCTTTTCTCTTCTTTTCACATATCAACAAGATAGAATGCAAATTCTGAAAACAAATATTTTAAAATTGGCAATTATCTTAGGCTCAAATGTACTAGTATAACCAAAATCTGATTCAGGCCAGCATTTATATCCTGTAGGTAAATATTTAGGACCTGATTGGCAAATGCTAAGTTGAGTATAATTAGTATGACCAGAACAAAGCATATTTATTCCTTAATTCTTCCAGCTTTCCAATACTTACTTGGCTGAGTAGATGTACAAATCTGATTTTTGAATGTCAGAATATAACAAACAATATGCCTAGTATTAAACAACAACAACAATAAAAGCCCATCTGTTTCTTTGCAGAAAAACAACAACATCCCAAGCATATAACTGCAGCTTTCATAAATGACTGTCATTTGGAAGAAATAAGGCTGTCAGATTAAAAATACTAATAAGAATAGACATTGTACAGCCAGCGACAGAGCATTAAAATAAAAATAAAGAAATTTGTAATTGAATTTGCAGTTGTGCAGAAAAGCCTTGCTTTGGAATTCTGGTGCAATATTTTATGGGAAAGAAAAGTATGTGGAACTGAAGTAGAATATATAACGTAAAACATACAATAACACAGTTGGAAGGGAGATCTTCTAGTCCAATTCCCTGCTCAAGCAGGAGGCCCTATACCTGTAATGGTGAACCTATGGCATGTGTGCCACAGGTGGCACACAAAGCCCTCTCTGCAGGCATGCCAGCCATTACCCCAGCCTAGCTCCACCATGCATGCACATGCACCTCCTGCTGGCCAGTTGTTCTTCAGATCTCTGCCACACATGCGCAGGGGTGGAGCCTTCCCCAATCTCCACAGTCCTCCACTGGTGCACCCAGAGGTGGGATTCTACCAGTTCCCACCTATTTGCTAGAACCGGTTGTTAACATTCTAAGCAGTTTGGAGAACCGGTTGTTAGAAGAAATTACTGGCCTAATCCTGTAAGGAAGGCAGGAAGGAAACATTCTGGTGTTGCTTACAGAAACTGCCTCTCCNCTTATGACCATTTTTCATACTTACAACTGTTGCAGCATCCCCACAGTCATGAGAGGCCAGGTGAGGAGATGTGCGCCTTGATGCGAGTGATATTGAGTTGGCCACACCCAGCCAATGACCACCAAGCCATGTCTACCCAGTCACATGATCACCAAGCCATGTCCACCACCGAAGCCACGCCCACAGAACTGGTTGTTAAAAAATTTGAATCCCACCCCTGGGTGCACCCTAGCTTTCTTCCCCCAGTGTGCCCTAGCTTTCTCCTGCATTCCTGCTGCCTGTGCCTTCCCTCAGGTTCCACCATCTGCAGATGCCTCTCTGTGGAAGGAATGCAGGAGGAAGCTAATGCACACTGGGGGGAGAAACTGTGGAGATTGTGAGGTCCCCCTGCATCCTGTTTGGGGCCTGAAAAGCCTCCTGCACCAACCTGGAAGCCAAAACAGGGGCTGAGGGGATGAGCCACATACACGGGGTGGGCATATGTGCAGGGAACACACCTGCATATGCAGGGGTGGGGTTCATGCACAGGGGGCACTTTCATTGCATTTCAGGGCTTGGGGCATGAATACATGCATTTGTCCATGTGCGCACTTGCGTTTGGGGCACTTGGCACCAAAAAGGTTAACCATCACTGCCCTATACCATTTCAGACAACTTACTGTCCAGTCTCTTCTGTGTGTGCATATATGTGTGTAAAGGTAAGCCACTAATAGAAAAAAGACAGAAAGCACATAGGTTGGATCGTGAAAGTCTTATCTGGGACTGAAGAGGCCAATCACTTGCTCTCAAATAGTCTATTTTACTACTGTGTTGTATTGGAATAAAACTTCACCAGATTGGCTCCCTCCTGAAGATATGTAGGAATAGTTATATTGAACCCTTCTGCTAAATTTGGGGATGTCATCAAAAGTGAAGGGACACATTCTTTTGGTTCTGCAGAATGGTGCAAGTAACATCTTTATTCATAGAATAAAAGAGTTGGGAATAGAGTTTGTCTCTCCATCCATCCATCCATCCATCCATCCATCCATCTTCTATCTGTCTTTATTGATCCCTATTTACTATCTACTATATTTATATCTCTATCCCTTATCTATTTCTATCTATAAGGCCATAAATTTAGAAACAGAAGCTTGTTATAGAAGAAGAAGTATTTTGACCTGCATGAACACATCCTTTGTGTGCTACACATTAAAGCACAGTCTCTTTTTTCAGACTTCTGCATCAGCTTGAAATGAGTCACATTTTTAGTTTGGCATGGAACACTGTGAAAAAAAAATCTGGCTACTTTGAAGAACAGCAGAGAAGTTCTGAATTCCTGTTAGGTCCAACAGATAAATAAATAAAATAAATGCTCTGTCTTACATATTGGCAAAAAAAAATCAGAAATAAATTACAAGTCTGAATAGTCAAGATCTTGTTGGATGAATCCAAGCTCTGTAAAGGACCTTGGAATACTCATCTCTAATTGTTCGAAGTGCCTAGAGCCCACTGTAACTACACAGCCAAAAAGATTAGGAGATTGTTAAATCTAATCCTAAGATAGCTTTTCCGCTTGGGTAATATCACACTATTAAAACAAGAGCATATTAAAAAACATTGCACTTCCGGTTTGAGTCTTCTTCAGCGACAGACCGAAACCTCAATCTCTGCAGTCTTTCATCCATGCTCACTGCTGGGAGCCCCGAGCACAGCTGGTTTTGCGAGCAAGCCTTCCCATAGAGGTGGTAAAAATGGGGAGACTGCGCTGCCAAGGGTTGAGGAAAAGCCGCAATCTCTCCCCCCCAGCCTGGCCATACTCCCTTTCCCCAAGGTGGGTTGCAGCCAGTGGTCAGAAATGCCACCACAAAGAAGAACTGTTGACTGGAAAATAATGTGCAGGAGGAAGATAAGAAGATAAAGTTTTGTTGACCGGTTCAAACAGCAAAGCAACAAATAAGGGCACCCTGGAATGAAACTGTTAAAAAAACAATAACATTGCTCCCTAACAAATTTTTAAGCTGCCGAAGGAGAGAGAAGGGACAAAGATTTGTTTTCTCTTTTTTCGCTATACTGACAGTTAAGAGACTTAAGCAAGAAATTGGAAAAAAATCCACTTTGACATCAATAGGATTTAATGCTGAAAATAAAAAAGTCAAAGGAATTAATAAAGATTTCTGGATAATCAAAAAGCTTTTGAAAAGAAGAAAAGGAGAGGAAAAAGAAGAAAAGGGTATGATCTGGAAGGGAGGAGACTGCTGGAATTAAAAGAATTTACAGCAAAATCTCAACAGACTTCCAAAGATACATTCTAACTGAAATATCACAACAAAAATCCAGTAAGAGAAAGTCCGAAAAAAAAAAATAAGATATAACTGCGAGACTACTGGGGGGGGGGGGGGCTGGATTACTGATGATTTCTGGCATTTTTGGTTATTGTTTTGAATGATAAAATCCAAATTGGATGGTTGTTTAAACTGTTTAAAATGGCTCCACTTTTAGAGAGCCTGAAAATGGAACTTAAAAAGTACAATAGAAGATGCAGCAAGAAGGGAGAGGTTCTTTGGCTTTTATTTCAGTTTTTATGAAATGGAGATTTGGAATTTGAGAAACCAACAAGAAATGCTTGCAGAACAAGAAGATTGCGTCAAACGAAGAAGTCACTTTAATGAACAAAGTAATCTTAGAATGTGGGGAAAAGGAAAGGGGGGGGGAAGAGAATGGAAAGTTTAAGATTGGGAAAAACACTCAAAAAATAATAGAGTGAAAAATAAGTAATAAAATCAGAAAGCAACAGAAGAGGAGAAAGCAAAGAGGAATTAGACACTAGAAGAGAGCAAATGGGTAAAAAAGGGGAGTGAGAAGTGAGAGGTGAGAAAGACAAGGAAAAGAAGTTATAAATTGACAGAAGCCCCCCCCCAAAATATAGAGGAAACGCGGCCTATTTAGAAGATAATGGGTGAAAACTTAATGAAAAATGGATTCTGCAAAGTACATAGATAGTACGGTGTATATTTAGAAACAGAAATAATTTAGAAAATATGACACAATTATGATTAAAATGTCTTGATAAAATAGTATTGTTACATTCAGTGAAATGCTTGTCAATAAATAAAGTAACAAAAAGGTATATTTAAATGATTTATAAAACATGTGCAGAGAAATTAAGGGAAAAATTAATGTATGAGATTATATGTGTTTTTTAAGGAAGTATGATATTTAATTGAAAAGAGTGTAAAGATGTTTAAGATTTTAATGAATTATTAATAATAGAACTGAACTGGATGGAATGAGGGTTTATAATTACAATATATTTACAATCTTTCTTTTTTCTTTTTTTAAAAAAAGAATATAGTGTGTATTATGAGAATGTACGAAGCAGAATTCAATTGGAAAGTTTATGTATTATGTATTATATTGAAGGTCCATAAACTTAAAGTATATATTAAGTTTATATAGAGTTGAATGGATGTAATTGAAAGATAAAAGGTGTCATATTCCAGATTAGTAACTACAATGAGAAAATTGTTAATGAGAAAAAGATAAATATGAAATTGAAACCAGAAAGACAAAAGTATAAAATATAATGATTTGAACCTGGATGAGATAATCAAATAAAATTGAGAATTTAAAAGAGGGGAAAAACTATGTAGCAATATACAAATAGTATCAAGATATGGAATAGAATGCAAAAAGGAGCATGAAATTGAAGTTTTTTTAATGAAAATCAACCCAGGGGAACCATGCTATTTTCAAAAAAAAGATGTTTTACTTGTATTTGTGTGTGAAAACCCAATAAAATTTTAAAAAAAAAAAAAATTTGCTAGACCATACTTGAATAACAGCATCAATCAATCTGGAACCCACATATGTTTCTGATCATTAGCACAGTTGAGAAAAGTCCAAAAATATTTCACAAGAAGAGTTCTCCCACTCTCATTTCGTAGACCTAGAAAAACCTTGAATTTACTCCATCTTCAGTCTGGACTAAGTATGTTTATAAAATCATATATTGCAATGTCCTACCTGTCAATTGAATACTTCAGCTTCAGCCATAACAATACAAGACAAGCAATAGTATATAAACTCGGGTAATTGCCACCAAACTTGATTACAGAAACACGACTTCAGGCAACAGAGTGGGTCAATGTCTGGAATACCTTCTACCTGACTCGGTGGTTTCTTCCCCAAACCCCCAAAATTTTAACCTTAGACTGTCTACTATTGACCTCACCCCTTTCCTAAGAGGTCTGTAGGGGGCTGTCCCTGTCCTATTGTTTCTTTTATTTTTCTTATATGTGCCCATTTCATGTGTTCATAACTATGTATATACTTATACCTATTTTCTTGTAAGCAATTAACAAGTCAAATAAATAAATAAATCTCATCTGGAAAAGCACACAGCATGGCCTTCTTGAATCAGGTTCCATGCCACATGATTTCATGGAGTCATGTCTATCGTTCTCTTGTCACTATAAAGAGTTTGTTGGCAATGCTTTGTTCCACCGGTTATATTTTTTGTCAGATCCCCAATCTAGCTGCACACCTGTTGGGCTAAATAGGCCCAACTTTCTAGCTTAGAAAGAACCAGCCAGATGCTGTTGTGCTACATGTACCTTTGTATGCAATCTTTCTTTCTTTCTTTCTTTCTTTCTTTCTTTCTTTCTTTCTTTCTTTCTTTCATTCTTTGCTTTCTTTCTCTCTCTCTCTTTCTTTCTTTCTTTCTTTCTCTCTTTCTTTCTCTCTTTCACTTTTCCTTTCTTTCTTTTCCTCCCTCCCTCTCTCCCTCCGTCCCTTTTTTCTTTCTTTTTCTTTATTTCTTTCTCTTTATTTTTCTCTTTCTCTTTTTCTTTATTTCTTTTCCTCCCTCCCTCCCTTCCTCCCTCTGTCCCTTCCTCCCTTCTTTCTTTCTTTCTTTCCTTCCTTATTTCTTTCTCTTTCTTTCTCTTTTTCTTTCTTTCTCTTTTTCTTTCTTTCTTTTCCTCCCTCCCTTCCTCTGTCCCTCCACCCCTTTCTTTCCTTCATTTCTTTCTTTCTCTTTTTCTTTCTTTCTTTTTCTTTCTTTCTTTTCCTCCCTCCCTTCCTCTGTCTCTCCATCCTTCCTTCCTTCCTTCCTTCCTTCCTTCCTTCCTTCCTTCCTTTCTTTCTTTCTTTCTTTCTTTCTTTCTTTTCTTTCTTTCTTTCTTTCTTTCTTTCTCTTTTTCCCTTCCTCCCTTCCTCCCCCTCCCCCCTTCTCTCTCTCCCTTTCTCTCTCTCTTTTCTCCTGTGCAATGTAATTTAAATTAATTTCAGTAATCAGATTCATGCTCTGGATTCTCTTCTCTTGCCTTGATGAAGCAATTTGCATCACCTCCAACCACTTCTGAGCAGGTGCTGCTAGTGAAAGATTGATGTTCAGTTCTGCAGGATAAAGCTGCAGGGGAGCAAAAGGAGATCAAAACACAGCCACCCGCATACCTGGCTTCACTCTGAGAAGTATCAGATACATCAGTTTAGGAACTTTGGGAAACAGCTTTCATTCCTCTTCAGTGAAGCACAGCATCTTTTTCATGATTTGCAAAGCCCTAATATAGGGATAGGATGTAGAGGATTGCAATGCTGGCATTCTTTCCAAATACAGGCACCCCACCTCCCACCCCAAGAGCCCTGGTGCAGCAGTGGTTAGAATGCAGTATTGTAGGGTTATTCTGCCCATTGCCAGCAGTTTGATCCTGACAAGCTAAAAGTTGACTCAGACTTCCATCCTTCTGAAGTCAGTAAAATGAGAACTCAGATTGTTGGGGGCCAGAGGTGGTATTTAGCAGGTTCTGACCAGTTCTGCAGAACCGGTAGCATAATTTCTGAGTAGTTCAGAGAACCGGCAAATACCTCTGATTGAAAATTTTACAATATCCTTCCCTTGCCACGCCCACCAAGCCATGCCCACAGAACTGGTAGTAAAAAAAAATTGAATCCCATACTGTTAGGGGACATAGGCTGACTCTGTAAACCAAGGGTCTTAAACCAAGTTTAAGACTTGTGGACTTCAACTCCCAGAATTCCTGAGCTAACATGACTGGAAGAAGAATTCTAGGAGTTGAAGTCCACAAGTCTTAAAACTGTCATTTGAAGACCTCTTCCTTCCTTCCTTCCTTCCTTCCTTCCATCCTTCCTCCCTCCCTCCCTTCCTTCCTTGTCATGGTGGTAAAGTGGTTAGAATGCAGAAATGCAGGGTGATTCTGCCCATTGCCAGCAGTTCGATCCTGACTGGCTCAAAGTTGACTCAGCCTTCCATCCTTCTGAGATTAGTAAAATAAGGACCCAGATTGTTGAGAGGGCTGTAGAGCATTATGAAGTTATATATAAATCTAAGTGCTATTGCTATTCCTTCCTTCCTTCCCTCCTTCTTTCTTTCCTTCCTTCCTCCTTCTGCTTCCCTATTTCTCTGCCTTCTCTCTGTCCCCCCTCCTTACTCTTACTGAATAAAATAGTATATATTTATTACATCTCTTCAGTGTAGAATTTAGGCTCAAGGTTGACTCAGCCTTCCATCCTTCCAAGGTCAATAAAGTGCAGACCCAGATTGTTGGGGGAAATGGGCTGATTTTGTAAAACCGCTTAGAGAGGGCTGGGAAGCACTGTGAAGTGGTATATTTGTGCTAGTGCTGTAACTATCCTCAAATTATGACTGGTTGCTTAGCAACTTTTTGAAATTATGACCAACCCCCCCAAAAAGGGGACTTTGGAGTCATATTTGAAGTTCTGATGGTCAGGCTTGTTCTGGAGTTACATGGCCAAACAATCAGCACTCAGTGACACAACCATATTTATTGTTGTTTGCTGCAATCCCACAGATATCCCACATTTGATTATGGTTTGGCTGAAAAGTGGCACTTCAGCAAAACTGTGACCTATTGGACACAGTGGTGATCTACTTAATGACTGACACAAAAATGGTAAAATTGGGTTGGTCACGTGACAAACCCTTTTTATGTTATATTTCCATAACATGCAAGCTCTGTTATAGTTATACATCAAGGACTACCTATGATGGATCAGTGGCTGGAATTAGACATTAAAAGTGAGATGAGGAAGCAAAATCCTTTGTCTTATGATGAAGTCAGATAACTGCATTCCTTTCCACATCTTTCTGCTTATCTTCCCCTTCCCCTTCCTCCTCTTCCTCTGCCTCTCATCATTCTCATTCCCTTCCTCCCCTCCTCCTCCTCCTCCTTTTCCCCTCCTCCTCCTCCTATTCCCCTTCCTTTTCCCTCCCATCTTTCTCCTTCTCCTTCTCCTCCTCCTCCTTTCTCTGCCATCTTTCTCTTTTCCCTTCTCCTTTTGTCTCCCTTTATCTTCATTTATTGTTAGTAACTCGCAGAGACCTCTACAGAGCTGAATGTCAGTTTCCAACTGACATTTATTTTTTGTGCTTTTGTTGTTTGTTTGTTTTTTAAAAATAGCCTGCACTTGGCTGAAAGTACAGCCCTTGCACAAGAGCATCCAGGAGTGTGAATTCAATCTTCTCTGCCTCTCTCTAAAACAGTTCTGATTCGGCACTATCCATGGCAGATGGAGAAGAAGGGCATTAGGCTGACAAAAGCATCATTTCCGTGTCATGATGCAACTCCACACAGTTTTGATATGTGTCTTACAACATCACATTCACACTGAAAAGGGGTGAAGCTAGGAAGATGACACCAAGAACACTTTTGTCATTCTGATGAAAGTAACCCAATTCTTAGGGACATTGATGTTCTGATTAAAACTATTCTAAAGTTAGACTAACATCGAAGATAACTATGCTTCTCATCCCCTGTCCCTCTCCCTCCCTCCCTCCCTCCCACTCTTCTCTTTCTCTCATATCATGTATCATCTATCCTTTCATCTATCATATCTATCTTCTATCTTCTATCTATCTATCTATCTATCTATCTATCTATCTATCTATCTATCTATCTATCTATCTATCTNATCTATCATATCTATCTTCTATCTATCTATCTATCTATCTATCTATCTATCTATCTATCTATCTATCTATCTATCTATCATCTATCAATCTATTTCTCTCTCTCTCTCTTTCTCTCTTTCTCTCTCTCTTTCTATCTCTCTCTTTCTCTATCTCTATCTAATATATTGTCCATCAGAACCAGAGGTGACTCTGGGTGGCTTACAACCAATTCATATTTTCTGTATGTTTAAGTGTATTAAGTATATTTAAGTGAAATGTGCCCACAGATATAAGGCAACACAATAAAAACTTACAACTTTTGGAAACAAATTTCAAAGTTCTCCAAAGATTTAGCCTCTTTACCATCATGAAAGATTTCTGAAAGTCTTCATTCAAGGCCTCTATAATTTCCTAAAGCACCATCATGTTGGCCATCACATTTTATATGTCCTCTTGAATTCCAACAAGCTGAACAGTGATTGCTCCCCATTTCAACTGAATGACCCTTTGTCAACTTGAAACGATTCTCAAAATCAAAATGGCTCATTTTCTTAGCTCAATCTCTTTAGGGAAGATATTTCCTCCACTTTACTTGTGGCAGACCTGACACATCACTTGGTAGGAATATGAAGGCAAGTTGTTTGGGAGAATTTTGAGCCCTTGACATCCTGTGTACTGTTTTTGCTGGAAAATAAATTTCTCGCCAGGAGGCTGTTTTATTTTCTCCTGAAATTTTTTATCCAAATTAAACAGCTGGTTCTATCTCAGCAGAGATAAATTCAGTTTACTAAATGGGTTTCCAGAGGTCCACAGCAAGGTCTCCGTGGTCTAGACTTCTTGTGGATAACATCTGGAGAGTCAATTACTGCCTCAACCAAAATCTATTGCACACAAAGTCTCAGAGACTACGAAAGATTTACATGGGAAAACTAGCAAACTATAGAAAAAAATTCGTTACATGATTATCCAACTGTTTCAACAAAAAAGGAAGAAAAGAAGGAAGGAAGGAAGGAAGGAAGGAAGGAGAAAAGAGGGAGGGAGGAATAGCAATAGCACTTAGATTTATATATTGCTTTACAACTCTCTCTAAGTGATTTACAGAGTAGGCATCTGAGTTCTCCTTTTACCGACCTCAGAGAATAGAAGGCTGAGTCAACCTTGATCCTATTCGGATAAAACTCCAGACTGTGGTCAGAGTTAACCTGCAATACTGCATTCTAACCACTGCACCACCACTGTGTACCTGTTTTTTGGGGGGATATAATCTTGAATTTACTGAAATTCATGTTTCAAACTGAGACATTATTTGCCTGGTAATATAAGCAACAGTAACCATGGTTTAGGCAAGGGAAGGTGGAGTAGAAAGAAAGAAGGGAGTGAGGGAAGAAGGAAGAAAGGAAAAATAGAATGAGGAGGGGAGGGAAAGAGAAGGGATGGCAGAGTGGGAAGGAAGGAAGAAAAGAAGGAAGGAAGGAAGGGGAGAGGAAGGGAAAGGAGAGAGGAAGGAAGAAAAGAAAGAAAGAAAGAAACAAGGAAAGAAAGAAGTAAGTCAAAAAGAGGAAATTGTAGTTAAAATATGGGGTTTCCCATGACTGATATGGGGTGTCTCACAACTGGGAGGTATTATAAGAGAGCTACCTGAGCTGCCGATTAAACATTCCTGTGTTAGGAAAGCTCCTCCTATTATTCTATTAAAAGATAAACTGTTGAGGATCTATTCCATGGTCCTGTTTTCTGTTGTTCCCTTTGCTTGGACAGCCTTTAAGTTGCCTTAATCTACTTTTGCTGTTGCTTTCATTGTAATGTTTTGTCTTGAATTTGCACAACATAAATGACTATATACACAGTCCCAAGAAGGGACTCATAGATTCAAAACTAGGATAGCAGCAGCTCCTAACTTGCAAGACTTTTTAAACAATGTTTTTTATATTTTATTTTAGAATGTACATCAATATCAATACATGAAGAGTGAGGCATCTGGGTCTCATTCATTTGGATAGAAGTAATAATAGTAACATTAATAATGTTTTTATTTTAATCATATTTATGTAATTGTAATGTTATTGTACATATTTATGTTAAAATAAAGGTCTTCATTATTTAGTTGTTCAGTATGTTAGGATTCCATTTCTAATGACAATGGGACTTTCTAGCTTTTTAAAAGTAACTTCAAAATACCAGCAAGGAGAAATTATACTTTAGGGTGCTAAGAGGAAACTTCTAAATATTTTTTTCAGAACTGCTGTCTGTAATCATTGAGAAATGTTGGGTAATATCTGGAATGACAGAGGACTTGAAAGAGATAAATATTAATCTCATCCCTGTGAAAGAAAAATAAAAGTAGAACCCAGTTATTGCCCATCACTTAGTTACAGATCAATGCTGGTCAAAATTCTTGAATAAGAAATCACGGAGATGGTTTGTCAGCATTTAGAAAAGATTACCCTGAAGAGCAGTGTGCTTGACCAATTTTGCCTTTCCTTAAATTATTATCAAAATAATGGACCCCATAGGCATATTAAATCAGGACTCCTGAGTACCTGAACAGATTTCCCATGATATTCTTGATGACAAAATGGTAAAAGGTAGGTTAGATTTATTACTGTGAAGTGGTGAACAGATACTTTTGCAGCTGCACTCAGCAAATGTCAGACATGGAACAATGTGCTGGAGGAAAATACTCAGTTAAGGGATACAGGATTTTGTCTAAGCCCTGAGCAGTGTTTAGTTTAGTTTAGTTTAGTTTCATATTAATATAGTATAGTGTAGTGTAGTGTAGTGTAATGTCATGTAGTATAGTGTATTATATTATTATTAGATTAGATAATTATAGTGTACTGTATTGTATGATATGATATGTTATTATATATATTATTATATTGTGCATAAGTGCACCATCGTGTCTCCCGTCCCTGCCCTATTGTCCCCATTTATTCGTATCTATTTCCTGTATTCTTACTCATGTTTATACATATACCTATTATCTTGTAAATGATTGACAAATCAAATAAATAAATAATTATATGATATTATTGTAGTATATTATTATATTATGTTATTATAGTATAGTATAAAGCCCCTGTCACATTGCACCAACGGATGCAAAGAGGATGTAAAACGGACAAAAAAGCTTGCCATCCGTTGAGTGTCTAACGCGATGTACTCACTGCTTCCATTTTGCTTCCTCTCTATCCGTTCAGCATCCGTTTATTGACGTTTCATCCACTCAGAAAGTTTTGAGCTGCTCAAAACTTTTGCGCAGAAATGTATCCAATTCGTCCGTTCTGCATCCGCTACGCAATCCGCTAGGCATCCGTTCTGCATCCATTACACATTGCTATATCCGCTAGGCATCCGCTGCGGTCCGCGCAACTCGCATCCGCTCGGACGCAGAGAAGGAAGCAGAACGGATGCAGAACGGATGCAGAACGGATGCCTAGTGATGCAGCACTGAAACCAAAGCATGTAAAATGGAAAAAACGTCCACAGAGGGGACCTATCTCAGATATTAAGGATGTCTAGAGGATGCCTAGAGGATGCCTAGAGGATGCAAAGGGACACCTATACTGCCTATAAAAAGGGGGAGCAACACATCTGGATCTCACTTTCAGACCAGCAGCCCTGCTGCAGACCTCTGCAGCCTTCATCTGCCTCTTCCTCTTCCACAGCATCCAGTCATGTCCACCGTGGATCGTAACACAGTCCTTTGGCAGCCACCATCCTTCTGCAACAGTGTGAAGCCATCTTCAGGCTCTTTGAACTCTACTACGGGAAGAAAAAGGGGCGGCAAAGAAGCATCTGGGTACGAAGATGGTTCACCAGAAGAGCAGGAGGACGGACTGTACAACAAGCTGAGGTGGAGCCTCAGGAACGAAGACACTCGGGCATTCCAGAACTTCATGAGGATGAAGTTGTGCAGCGCCTGACACCCAGGTTGACCAAGGCAAACACCAACTTCCGGCCCAGCCTGGAACCTGGGATCAAGGTGGCACTCACTCTGTGCCACCTGGCCTCAGGGACCACCTACAGGAGCATGCAGTACGGCTGGAGGGTGCCACCCAACACCATCAGCATTGTGGTCAGAGAAGTTGGTGCAGGCCATCATCGAAGAATACAAGGAGGAGCTCCTCCAGTGCCCCTCCACTGAAGAAGGATGGAGAAAAGTTGCAGAGCAGTGGTATCAGAAGTGGAACTTCCCCCACACCGTTGAGCCATAGATGGGAAGCACGTGGCCTGCAAAGCGCCAGCCAAGTCAGGGGTCCACTTATTTCAATTACAAGGCTTCTTCAGCATCATCCTCTTTGCCATGGTCGATGCTGACTAAAAGTTCATGTGCATCGATGTTTCAGGCAATGGCTCATGTTCAAATGCCCAGGTATACAACGCCAGTGACCTCAAGGAGGAGCTGGAACACAACCTCATCATGGGCTTCCCAGATCCAGAACCCCTGCCCAACGATACAGAAGATGTGCCCTACTTCATCGTGGGGGTGACGCCGTCTCCCTCAGAACCTACCTGATGAAGACCCTACACTTCCAGACTCCTCACCCGTGAAGAGAGGATCTTCAACTACAGGCTGTCCAGGGCAAGGCGGGTGGTGGAGAACACCTTTGGCATCCTGGCCAACAGGTTCCACGGTACTTCTCACCACCATGCAGCATTCGCCCAGAGACTATGAGGAGAATCATGGAAGTCTTGCTGCATCCTGCACAATCTCATGTGCACCCGCTACCCAGTCCTGCAGAACAGGCTCGTGGACCTCCAACAAGGCAATGGGGACATGGAGCCTGGGGAATGGAAGGCAAGGCGAAACCTGGTAGACGACTGAGGGTGTGCAAGGCCCCAACAGAGCCTCACGTGAAGGGAAGAAGCAGCGCAATCTCTCTGAAACACTGGTGCAACTCCCCAGCTGGAGCAGTGGAAGGCAGGAGCGATGATAGATGCTTAATGGATGCTTCCTTCAGCCTGTCTCATCACACTGATGAGATTGGGCCATGTATGTTGGGTGGGCCTACACATGAAACAGGGCATTTAATAAAGAGTTGTGTTTATGTTCAAATGTGTGGATCAATGCTTACATTGTTATTGATAATAAAGGGCCAAAGGTTTGGCAGCTGGGAGGGTGGACCATATAGTCCCACTATGCTTGCACTGGAGTTTATCTATCCCACAGCTATTACCCATTCCATAGGTATCCCTGCCCATCCCACTGCTATCTTAACCCATCCCAACAGCATGAAAAGGCTTAAACCATTTCTAAAAGTTTCCAGCAAGACTATTAAAAAAAAAAAATGAAGCAAGTGTATGAATCAAAAATAGACTTTATTCACAAGAAGCTATAAAACAAAAATGAGTCTCTGGCACTCCTCTTGGTCGCTCAGTCTCAGGGGTGAAGGGTCTAGGTGCTGTGGAGGTGGCTGGTGCTGGAGTGCTTGTCATCAGCTCCTCCAAAAGCAGAATCAGCAGAAGCCCCAGCCCCAGAAGAGCGAGCCCGTGCTGCAGAAGCCCCAGCAGAACCAGAGTGAGGGCCAGGGGTGGGATGGTAGCCCTGTCCCTCTTGCAAGGGCTGGCCGCAGATGGCTTGGCTTGCTGTGCTTCAGCATGTTTGTGGGGTTGCTGGCTGGCAGGGAGGCTGGCAGGAACCAAGGCTGGCAGGAAGGCTGGCAGGCAGGTAGGCACAAGGCTTGCAGGCAGGCAGGCACCAAGGCTGGCAGGCAGGCAGGCAGCAGGCACCAAGGCTGGAAGGAAAGCTGGCAGGGAGGCAGGCACCAAGCTGGCAGGAAGGCTTGCAGGCAGGCAGGCACCAAGGCTGGCAGGCAGGGCATGAACCAGAGCTGGCAAGCAGGGAGGCACCAAGGCTGGCAGGCAGGCTGGCTGGCAGCAAGGCTGGCAGGCAGGCTGACAGCAAGGCTGGCAGGGAGGCTGCAGCAAGGCTGGCAGGCAGACAGACAGCAAGGCTGGCAGGGAGGCTGGCAGGGAGGCTGGCAGCAAGGCTTGCAGGCAGACATGCAGGCAGGACAGGCAAGGCAGTCGATGTGTCTGGAAGCAGGTCTTTCCTCTGAATGGCAACTTGCTTCCGAGCTGCTTCCGTTATATCCGCGGGGCTGACGCAATGCATCCTCCCCCCATGTGCAATTGATGCTCGGCATCCGCTAGGCTTCCGCTGTGCATCTGCTGTGCATCCGCTCTGCATCTGCTTCATCCGCTGTGCATCCGCTCTGCATCCGCTGTCTCCGTTCCGCATTCTGCTTTGCTGAGGTCCCCTGGAAGCCTAGCGGATGTGCCATCTGCTCCCATCCGCTTCCATATCTGCTGGGCTTCCGTTCCGCATCCACTTTCAATCTGCCCTGCGTCCTCCCCGCGTCCGTGTTATCCACTCTGCTTATGCAAATTTATGCCCCTTCTGAGAGCGGATCCGTTGGGCAGTGTGACAGGGCCTTAATATAGTGTATTGAATAGTTTAGTTTAGTTTGGTTTAGTTTCATATTAATTATGTCATGCTATGCTATACTATGTTATGTTAGTTGTATTATATTGCAGTTTATTGTTTTATATTAAAATATATTACAATATATTACATTACATTATACTAATTATATTATGTTACACTATACTACATTATAATATATTATATTTCATATTATTAAATTACATGGACAGGAGATCAGAAACATAGAGTTACTTTTTGAGTTACGACTCACCAAAGTTGTGACTAGACTGAAAAAGGAGACATCCATCCTCGATTCTGAGTTACGAGAGTGGGCCCCCCTCCACAGACACATGGCCACAATTTGGGCACTCTGCAACATAGTTGCATTTATGACCATTTGGAACATTTTCAAATCATTTTGCCTTAAACCAGCATTTACTTCTGCTTCTCACCAACATTGCAACTGCAGCAATCCATTGCTTCTCTTAACAACCTCAGTGCTCTCATCTAATGATCACCACAAAACAGGCAATAAAATTGTGTCCATCACACAATCAGCCCATTTTGCAACTGTTTCAAGCAATGACTATAGTAGGCAGGCTCCAATTGCTTCCTCTCTGGATTGAGTAAGTAACAACAGCTATTCCTTGACTTATGACCACAACTGAGCCCAAAATGTATTGTAAGTAATCTAAGTAAGATTGTTAAATGAAATGTTGCCCCATTTTAAAACCTTCCTTGCCATAGTTGTGAAGTGAATCACTGCAGTTGCTAAGTTAGTAACACAGCTAAGTGGCTGTTGTGGTTCACTGGCAGCAGATGCGAAGGTCTGAGAGAGTGAGGACTCAGATGAGGGTCCTGCGTGTGATGCAGGGATGGGGCCAGAACCATCAGGGAGTGGAGTGCTGCCTTCAGATATTGTGGAAGCTGGCAGCAGTGATGAAGAGGTCCTGGAGGAGCCTGTGCCCAAGGTGTGTGCACACAGGGCTGTTCAAAGGAAAGAGCAGCTGCAGCAGCACGGGAGACTCGGGAATAAGGATGCAAGGTAATGGCCCCTCCCTGAGAAGATAAAAGCCAGCTGAGAAACCAGAGTTCTTTGCAGGAAGCAAAGAAGTTTTTGCACTCAAGCCTTGTGGATGTTCAGACTATCTTAGTTGGTGTTTGGAGATTCTTTGTGTTTGAAATATTTCTTAGTAAGTTTATCTAGTGTTCTGGGCAGCCTTGCACAACCTTGGCAAGGCTCATTCTTATCAGAGACAATTAGTTTTAATAGNGCAGCCTTGCACAACCTTGGCAAGGCTCATTCTTATCAGAGACAATTAGTTTTAATAGTCTTTTAACCGTGAATTAATGGAATTCACAGAGAAGCATTAAAAGCTTTTGCTTTTATCTCTGTTGGGTGTTTGTTTACTTGGAACAAGGTTTGGGTCAGAACATGGAGTCATGTGATCACCTTTTGCAACCTTCTGACAAGCGAACTCAATGTGGAAGCCAGATTCACTTAACAACCCTGTCACAAACTTAACAACTGCAGTGATTCACATACAACCATGACAAGAAAAGCTGTCTTCCTGGGTAACATATATTTTGGGCTCAACTTTGGTCATAAGTTGAGGACTACCTACAGTTCCAACAGAATAGACGGTGAAAGGAAAGCATAATAGGGCAATTCTTTCAGTTATTCTGGAGCTACAGATTTGACAATGGAGCCCTGCTCTAAGAGACTACAAGGCAACGGTTGTAAAGCCCATGTCACACTGCACCAACGGATGCAAAGAGGATGTAAACTAACCTCATGTAACTGCAAAACGTGTAGGAGAGAGGCTGTAAAAGGACAAAAACGACTTTCATCGTTGGTTTAACGCGATGCTACTCTCCTGCCTCCGTTTATGCTTCCTCTCTAGCGTTTTTTCCCGCATCCGTTTATCTGACGTTTCATCCATCAGAAGTTTTGAGCTGCCAAACTTTTGAGAGGAAAGTATCCAATGCATCTTCTGCATCTCTAGGCTAGGGGCACATTCCGTTCTGTATCATTACGGCATCTGCATATCGCTAGACATCTGCTGCGTTCCGGAATCAATCGTTCTCCACAGTAACGCGCAGAGAGCGAACGGAGCGCAGCTTAGTAGCACGGATTGGAAAAGATGAAACGATGTCAGCTCATCTCTCTGCATCTCTCCGCATCCCTCTCCGCCATGCCGCCGCATCCTTACGCATCGCTCTGCATCTCTATATCTCTGCTCTGGCTCTATACAATTCGCTGCTGCGTCCTCACGTCCGTTCCTTTCGTGTTACCGCCTCTGCTTATGCAAATTTTTGCCCTGTTGAGAGCACATAAAACGATGAAATTGTGCTCATTCCGTTGTGTCCTTTTTGCATCCATTGGGCAGTGTGACATGGCCTTAAGACATAATGTAAAAGGAAACAGAAAAGTTTTGAAATCAAGGCAAAAAGTTTTTCTGAATGCGCTCCATACGGGAAATACATTAACATCTTGAAATAAATCCAACCAGCAACATTCAGTTATTATAGAACAGGATCATTCTCCAAAGCGCTGGAGGGCAAGACAAGANAAGCAATGGTTGGAAACTCATCAAAGAGAGAAGCAACCTGGAATTAAGGAGAAACTTCCTAACAGTGAGGACAAATAACCAGTGGAACAGCTTGACTTCAGAAGTTGTGGGTGCTCAAGTCACTGGAGGTTTTTAAGGGACTGGACAGTCACTTGTCTGAGATGGTATAAGTTCTCCTGCTTGAGCAGGGAGGGGCTGGACTAGAAGACCTCCAAGATCCCTTCCATCTTTTCTATTCTACTCTAGAAGAGAGTGGAGTATTAACCATCACCTTCAAAACATTAATCACAATTAAATACCAAAAGATATTTGGAATGATAACAAGGTATTCAACTGACCACCTCTTTTGAAATGTTCCGTTCTTAACTATTCAAAAATTAGGTGAACTGCATTCTACTTAATGCCTGCTAACATTGGCCATGTCCTGGCTGGGGAATTCTGGGAGTTGAAGTCCAACAGGCCTTAAAGTGGCTATGTTTGGACACCCCTGCTTTAAGTTGTTTGATTTCAGTGTACCGTACCTCATACAATCGGAAACCCAACCATTATTTCTCATTAAGGGCAAACAGATTTCAGACACGTAAATTCCAATAATTCAAGCAATACTGAAACAAATCCGTTTACCTCTGCAGGCTGCTTTGAAGAAGGAATGGACGGTGGGGGCTTCTTTAGTTCTTCACATTTTCTCTTTTTACATATCCGGTGGCTAGTCTTGCGCTTCCTACAGCAGCTACACTCTTCACAGTTAGTTTTCCGCAGACAAGGTTCACAAACTCCACAGCGCCTTCTTTTTTTCTTTTCCAGCACAGGTTGCAAAGAGGCGAGACACCCACCAGTTGGAGATTCAAAAGGTGAGGGCGCGGATGCCACCGCTGTGTTGGTGTCACATTTCTTGGGATCCTGGGGACAGTTGGTGATTTTTCCATCTCTTCCCAGCTGTAGCAAGGGATCCGGGTGCCTCGGAACGGACTTGTTAGGTGGTGCTGTCCTTGGTTCTTCCCCCTCTCCTGTAGCCAAGGGCAGCCTTGCATTAGGGGACTGTGAAAAACTTCCTTCGGACACTTCCCTGCTGAATGGACTAGTGGTGTTTCTTTCTGAATTACAGGGTGCAGAGGCTGGATCGAAACCGAATGCTTCTGCAGCAATCCTTTCAAGAGTCCGTTCAAGGTCATCCAAGATGAAATTACTCAGAGAAATGCTAGAAATCTGTTCACAGACTGACTGCTCGTTTGGTGGCTCACAGCTATAGTAGGAAGAAGAAGAATCAAGGGTTTGGCTGCTTGGCACCAGGGCCAGATCTTCTGGTATAGGGGGTTCTCCTCCAAGGCCTGGTTCTTTTAAGCAACCTTCTGGTCCAGAGGCACACTGCAAACACTTCTCTTCTGCAATCAGAGGTTCAGCATCTGGTTTGTTCAGGGGTTCTGGCAGTGCAGACGGGTCATCCAGATGCAATTTTGAGATCAGTTCAGAGGTAATCAAAATGGCAGCATCGGATACACAGGGATGTAGCACCATATTATGTTCAGTTTTGGAATGAGATTCCAGAGAAGTCTCTGGACTTTTATTATGCGATGCCATATCTTGTTCTGAGGAAAGGCTCAACATGGAAAAGGAATGTGAACATAAATGTTCCGGGGGGACAGGAGGTAAATTCAGGTTACTCTTTGCATATGGTTCTACAGGTGTCCCCAATTCATCTTCCTGTACCCTTAAAGTAGTGTCAAAGTCAAGGTGTAATTGATGGAGAAGAGGCTCAGACAAAATTTCATTTGAGGTATTAGTAAACAAATCTTCCAGGGCCTGCTCGCTGGAAACTAATTCTTCACATCTGTGTTCTTCTAGTATTCCTGAATTACAAGTATCCATCACATCATTATTAGAAACAGAAATTTTTGAGGGGTGCACTATCTCTCTCTTTTTGGCTTGATTATCATCTACAGAGGACCAGCCTGTTTCCTGAGAACACGGGGCCTTGTCTCCTTTGGGAGAAGGCAATTCATTATTCAAGTTTAAATCTCGTGCAAAGGCTCTTGTAGTCTGTTCAACTTCTTTCCTTTCTAGTGCAGAGGAAATTCCTGATCTGACTTGCTGTCTTTTTCTTGGGCCGCTCTTCTTAGCTTTCGTGATTGTCGATGACTGGAACAGCCTATGGGAGAACGGTTTCCTGCGGAGAGTCATGGAAAACCCACTGTAGCTCAAAGGAGGCTGATTGTGGAAGAGAACATTATCAGTTAATTCCAGGTTCATCCAAGATGTTCCAGAAAAGGCTTTGGTTACGCTGCTCCGGAGAAATCGGCATGGTGAACTTAATGGAGATTTACATCTTTGGGATTTTTTCTTGCCATCATTTTGGTTTTCTATTAATTTTCTACAGCTTGTAGGACACTCTTTCTTTTTGGACTCTTTCTTGGCATCTTTTATTCCTTGGCAAGATTTCTTTTTAACAGGACTCAGGTTCTTTTTGCTTATCTCCTCTTTTTTAATTAATCGTGAAGATCTGGCATCCCGGGCCATTTCTATCAAACTCTAGATGTGTCACTGGAATTAAGAGTTCATGGAGTCTTGCAAATGTTCTTCATTTCAGGAGAAACCTGCACATTTGTCAGGACATTCTCTGTGAAGTAGAGCTGAAATAGAAAGAAAGAGCAATAAAGTATTTTGAAAAATTTTAGATTTCACACAGAAGCTTTAAAACATTCATGTCACTTTTTATAATTCTGTAGCTTTAACATCACATTTGCAAGATGAATCAAAAGCTGCACAGACTGAGAATTAAGAGGAAAAGTGATATAGCTAGCAGCTTGCCTATGGCACCGGGGGGAAAATGGAGCAAGACAGTCCTGTTCATAATTCAGTTTGTTTACCTCTATGCTATGGAATAATATTAAAAGTGGCACACGTTTTTGGCAGAGGTCTGGAGGAAGCTGATTTTCTTTCCTCTGAAGGTGGGCTTTAATTGTTTGTAGTATTGTGTATAATGCTTTACTTTTGGAAGGTCTGGGTTTCCCCTAAATCTTAAGTATTGCTGGAGAACAAACAAAATAGAAGGTTGATTGGCACTGAATCCACTGAACACCAATATAAATGGAAAAGAAAAGCTTCCTCCCCCACTTTAAACTGACAAGTACTGAATAGTAAAGCAAACACAGGAAGAGTTGCAACATCCCCTTTCTCTAAGATTTTCAAAGCAGTCTTGGCAAGTTTTAGAGATAAGAAATTGGAAGCCCCAAAACGTTTTGTAGGAAACACCACTAACTTCTACGCCCAACAACTACACACCACATGCTTTGCTTAATGGCATATACCCACTATTTATCTTCCCTTGTTATACCAAGAGGACAATGCAGAAGATCTGCAGGACTTACAGAAATGGGTATCCAGAAGTAGCTCCTTGCTAAAGGAAAATGTTATCTCTTCCCTCCCTATCTGGGCCTGGGACAATACACAGTGCTTGCTATGTGTTAGTAACTCTTTTTAGTGACTCTTGGCTTATCCAAAATGTTCATTTCCTTGCAAAGTGTGATCAGGACAGACCCAAACCATTTAAACTCCTAAGGCAAAACATTTGGAGTGTAGCTTTCGCTGTCATCAGACTTCTGCTTATCTCCATTTTAAGACCTTGCAGAGCAAATTTCATTCATTTGCCCAGGATACTGAGTCATGTGGATCAGATTCTTGACTGGGGCAGATATTACTGGTTGGTTGAAACCTCGTCTGACTTTTAGATAAAGATGTCTCTGTTGCCTGACTTTGAAAATCTCTTCATCAAGATATGTTTTTCTTGATGGTACAACTACCAGTGGCTTCGAAGGGAAGGAGTACAAAATAATGTGCTAATGCGAAAAAAAAAATATTTGGCAGCAGAGGGGTAAGCAAACTTATGGCCAGTTAAAAAAAAACTGGTAGAATTGAGAGCATAGCTTGGATACCTTTACAAAATGGTTGCTGGATAGCAACAAGATAGCATTGCCTGCTCACAAAACAGTCACCATTTTGAATGCAGTCAACCACAAATCAACGATTAATCCTAAAGCAAAATATTGCAAAATTGTTCCCTTTTAGCCTCAAGAATGCTTTTTAACCCCTACTTTTCTCTCCTTTTTTTTTTTAGCAATAAAGTATAGGGTTTAATTGCATTCCCTACCCCCAATTTTAAACTTCCTGTCATGTCTATATGAGGTCCTGAGGAATTCCTGCAAAAAAGTTGCTGGTCTTTTGCTTTGCAGATATCATATTGCTATATCATTATTTTGATCCTTTTTTTAAAATGTCCGCTTGGGTCCCAGATGTGCAGCTGCCAAAGGGAACCCTTTTGCCTCTCTCTGCTCTAGCAAAGAACACCAAAATGCCAGACTCACAGAGTGCTTGACTCACGTTAGCTCTGCTGTTTACCTCTAGATTCGTAGGATACAAGATGGAGAACAAACGAATTTCCAAAATAAATACATCCAGCGAAAGCTACCATCTTCAACACAGTGCCTGTCAGATGGGTGTTCCCTTAACTCCCCTAATTTGGCATACAACAATTTCGTATTTCACAAATGAAGGCAAATATACATGTCCCAGGATAATGTTGCAGGATCCAATCTGGGTCAGTCACAGGAACCAGAGGTTTAGTCTTCCGAACTTTCAGCTCGTGCTAGAACCCATCCTCAAGGAACTTCTTTCTCCCTAGAGAGAGAGGTTCCCTGAGGATGGGCTCCGGTACAAGTCCAAAAGCTCAGAAGACCAAAACTCTGTTCCTGACCCAAACTGGATCCTGCAATTTAATATCGAGTAGGCCACAATGACCATCCAATTTCCAATTATTTTACATCTTTTACATTGCTTGACATCTGTTGCACAAGAGAACCTCAAAAGGTTCCTGAATTGTGATTTCCAGAAATGGCAAGGAACATCGTGCACTTATTTAGCCCCACAGCAAATGCCCTATTGATCACTGATAAAGTATCAATGCCATATGAACAACTGATAAACCTATCAAGATGAAAGCTAGCTTTCTGTCTAACCTGAATGTTCCAGGGGTTTTTCAATTTGTTTTGGAATTTGGCAGTGGCTTATAGAGAAAGTTGTGGTTTGTATGAGCTGCCTTTACATCTGTGCTCCTAGAACAAGGGTTTCTAAACTTAGCAGCTTAAATATTTGTGGACTTCAACTCCCAGAATTCCTCAGGCTGGAATGCTCAGAATTCCAGGCTGAGGAATTCTGAGATTTGAAGTCCGCAAGTCTTTAAATTGCCACGTTTGTAGAATCGTGTTCTAGAGAACATTGGACCCCAACCTTTAGGGTACCAGAGACGGATTCCACGAAGGAAGGTTTTCCTGTGGACTGAAGGGGTATGGTTTTGTGTGCTGCCTGCATCCCACAGATGGGGCTTCCATTTGTTTGCACGGTCCGGTTGTTGGCATGCCACGGACCAGGGCTGGTCCACAGACCAGGGGTTGGGAACCCCTGTCCTAGAACATCTAGAGAGAGAACAAATTTCTCTTCTAGGTCCAAACTGCTCTGCACTTTTGCATGGACCTTCTGTATATATACAGTGCTGCAGAGGGTGCAGACTCCACTCCTACGTTGATGCAGTTTTTCTCTATCTCTTATGAGATAGGGCAGTGATGGCTAACCTTTTTGTCTTTGCGTGCCAAAAGTACGTGCATGTGCACGCGTGCCTGCGCCCACAATGTAATGCACATGCATGCTCCCCCGACCCCTGCGCATGTGCACGTGACCCCCTGTACTCCCATCCCCCTGCACATGCGTGCACAACCCCCGTACTCCCTGTCCTCCTGCGCATGCATCTCCTGCATGCACCCCACACCCCCCAACATACCCAACAATCAGCTGGCTGGTGGGAAGCGCATGCGCATGCACAGTGGAACTGAGTTGGGGCGACAGCTCACATGCCACTTCTGGCACATTTGCCATAGGTTTGCCATTATGGAGATAGGATGATTTGTATTGGTAGCACACTGTTTCTTCAGGAGCACAGGATTAAGATTGGGCGAAAAGGCTGACCAGGGAATATTTCTGGTCTTAGGGCAGCTGCCAGTCCAAACCACACCGCTAAGCACTCAGCTAAGTGAAGCAACGATTCATACAGGACACAGTATTACCAACAAAGATATCTGAAAAGTACTTATTGGCTACAATTTCTGTATTATATACAGTATGTTATATGAGCCAATAAATTCGAACTAATTTGGAACAAAAATTTTAAAAAAACCACTTTCATCCAGTGACTAAAGCTCCAGACTAGAAACTGGGAGACTATGATTCTAGTCCTGCCTAAAGCATAAAAATAGAGGAAAACAAGAGGAGGAAAGAATATTTGTTCGCAACCTAGAGCTTTATTATTCTAAAAATAATAAAGGCAGAATAAAAAGTCTAAAATAAAAAAATATGTAATATCCAATTAATTCAGTGAGGCTTTCTCCCAAATCAATCTATCTATCTATCTATCTATCTATCTATCTATCTATCTATCTATCTATCTATCTATCTATCCATCCATCCATCAAATTTCAATTTTATTCATTCGGGAATTATCTATCAAATTACTTCATGTTTTATACTTTTCAGGCAAAAAGCTGAAAATGCCTTTCATTTAAACTGTTTACAAGATAGAAGCAATTTGAAGGGACAACATAGACGCAATAGAAAAGAAAATTGGGGATTAAAAGACATCATTTTTTTCCTTGTTGGCCTTCAAAAATGCTTAAGGGGAAATTGTTTCTGCATTGCCCTAAAGTACTTAGAAAAATTAAATACAGCCTGAATAGAAATAAAAACTGGATGCAAAAGATATAGGCAACCCAAGAATGGGAGAGTTGATTCTCAGAACAAGATGAAGAAATGATTAGTGTAACTATTTCTATACTCATGGTTCTTCTACTGGCCTGATCAGTACCCAAACTGAAATCACTTAGGAGGAACACTAAACAATATCCCTCAAAAAGACAACAAACCTCTTCATCATTGTTCTCAAGAAATATGCATCCACATGCTCAAGGGCCACCAAGAATCAACTTGACTTCGGGTTTTCAGTATTTTTTCCCCAAAAAGTCTGGAAAGATTTCCTTCATGCTCAGTCCAGCCAAGTCATTTATATATTTCAGTATCTTGATGAGGCCTCCTCAGGTATTGTATAGATTTCAAACTGGTGTTAACCTCTGCTAAAAAGCCTAAGTGTACATGAAGCCTAATAGATTGGACTGCAATCAATAAAACCGTTTTTGAGGAATCCTTGGTGCTCTCCAAGCTTGGTTGGGAATCCTGGCAGGGCAAGCCACTGTATTGTAGAGAGCAAAGCCTCCACTACTCAGATAGTGGAATGACTGCAAACAAACAAGAGGCTCAGAGAGCACAAGGAACTCCACAGTTCAACCCTAAACTACATATATCTTCTATTAAAACCATTCTTTTCTGGGAAATATGACAAATGCACCATATGTTGCTTCAAGACTCAGGATGATGATACCCTCATGTTGCTCCTAAAGAGCTTTAATTCAGCCTTCTGTGAAAAGTCACAGAATACCGCTCTTTCACCATGCTTTTGGTGGAGAGAGATATTTCTCACCAGAAAACTTTATCTGGATTTGTTGTAATGTTCCACACATGAGGCAGCATACTTACACAAGAAAAATGCTATCTACAAGAAGGCATATATTCTGTAAAGATTCTGAGGCGAGTTGCCTGTTGTCACTAAATAAGTGGAAATACGCAACTGCACATCAGCATTCTTCAAAATGACTGGCAGATTCTTTGACAAATGTCTGTTACAGGTAGTCCTGGACTTACAACCACATTTGAGCCCAACATTTCCATTGCTAAAGCAAGGCAGTTGTTGTCCCATTTTACTACCTTTTTGGCCACAGTTATTAAGCAAATCACTGTTGTTAAGTGAATTGTACAACTGTTAACCAAATCTGGCTTCCTTCATTGACTTTGCTTGTCGGAAGCTGGCTGGGAAATTTATAAATAGTGATCACATGACCCCGAGGACAGTGGAACTGTCATAAATACATGCAAAATGGCTGAATTTTGATCATGTGACCATGGGGATGCTGCAACAATCTGCAAGTATGAAAACCAGTCATCCAGTCACTTTCTCTCAATGCTGTTGTGATTGCAAACAGTCACTGAGCAAATTGTTGTGAGTTAAGGAATACCTGTATTGAAACAATCCACTCCCCACCCTCCACAATGGATTTGTTACACAATACTTCAGAAAAACTTCACACATGGAGTTCAAATACCAGCACTAACAGGGGGCCACTGATAAAAGAGGGAGACCTTTTGAGCTGCCCACTTTATTCAAATAAGCACTCTGAAAGGTAACCCACAGATATGCTATTGCCCATGCACCCAGAAGACCCATTTAAACATTCAAGCAGCTGCAGGTCAGAAGCATTCAAAATATTTATGGCATTACTAAATTAACAAATTCTTCCAGATTTGACACCCCTCATGTAACCCAGCCAGCAATGGCACGTTGCATGTAGGAATGCTGGTATGCACACTTTCACCATGATGCAATGACCCTTAATGTTAAAAAGGAGGCAACTGTTCTTGAAACTGTAATGCGCAAGAGGGAGCCATACGCTAGAGAGAACTGTGATCTGTGATTGACTCCTCTGCACATTTGGATAAACATCTGTCACTCCTCCTCAGGAATCTTTGCTGGCTGATGAAGATGCAGTTGTGGTAGAACAATTGCTGCAATTAATGCAACAACTTGTGCATGGCAACAAGAAATGCACGTTTTTTTTAAGTCAACCCTCCCCCCTTCACTGGTTTCAAAAAGCCAACTTTTGGACTTGAAACTTGCTCTCCCCCAGCACTGCGCCTGAAGAAATCAGGATGGCATGCCAGAGCACTGTATTTTGGCTGGGTTCTTCAAAACCGGTTTTCAAGAAAGAGCCCTTTCCTCCACTTCAGAAACTTCTCTACTCACTTCCTACCCCTTGCGCAGGATGAAGCCACAGGCGTTTTAGAGAAGCAGAAATACCCTTTTGACTTGGCCACTACTGCAAAAGGGGCAGAAGGAACAAGCGCCAAAGGGGTGGAGGGCCAGGTCTTGAGGGAAGCAAGGCTGCCTTATTCTTCCAAACTGCTGCTTAGGCCAGGGGCCTCCAATCTTGGCTACTTTAAACCTGGGGGACTTCAACTCCCAGAATTCCCTGGCCAGCTTTGCTGGCCAGGGAATTCTGGGAGTTGAAGTCCCCCAGGTTTAAAGTAGTCATGATGGAGGCCCTTGGCCTAGAATGCCGGTTAAGATTCTCACTTGTCTTGGGGAGAGTTGCCTGGAAGTTGAGTAAGGACAACTTGGGCTTCTTTTTATTTATTTTTTTTGGGGGGGGGAGGTGGTTTTGAAGCACTGAAGTAGCTTCTTTCCTCTCAGCAAGCGGGCTCCTCCTTCATCAACTTGTTTCAGCTACGTCGGGAGCAGCAGCAGCAGCAGCAAAAAAAAAAAAAACGTTTCCAAACGACAAAGCGCAAATTGAAAAAAAAAAAGAAAAGAAAAGAAAAGAAATCCGTCCAACTGCGGTGGCCTCAACTTCCAAGCTTGCTGCCTCAGAGAACGAGCCCCGCGGTTGAGCAACCGCCGAGAGAGAGAGAGAGAGAGGGAGAGAGGGAGACATCCTCCCTTCTTCCCTCCAACTATCAGCAATTTTGAGGGGGGAGGCCGAGTGGCGGGGGAGAGAAGGCCAATCCAGGCCTCGATTCTCATTTCAAGCAGATGGCTCCCTGGAGGGAGGAGGGGTCGCACCTCCAGGATTTAGGAGCCCAAGGTGGCCTGGAGTCACGTCCTCGCCCGGGGGGGGGGCTGAATAGCCAGTCAACAAGTTAAATTCCATTTTAAACTTCTTGACAATGCAGGCAATGGGGAGTGGGGGGGGGGGGAAGCACACACACACCTCGAGACCTTTTCACGCTCTGCCTCTTCATAGCCATTTCCCCCAGACCCTCCCCCCTTCCTTCCTCCCCCCACCCGCTTTCTGTTTAAAGCGAAGTTTAGAAGATGCTGTTTAATTTTTTTTCCTTCCTTCTTTCCTTCTTTTCCGCCCTCCAAATCGAAACCTAAAGATTTCCGCCCCCCCCCCGCACCGCCGTCCTTTTAAATCGTTCTCTCTTTGTATGGAGATTTAAAACAACTTTGCCCGTCCGGCGGGTTTTCTACCTCCCCCTCCCCACTCAGGCTCTTCTCTCCTTTTTAGTCGCTTTAAAGACATTTTTTTTTTTTTGCAGATTCTTGCTTGCCTTTAAAATTATTTAAAAAACAAAACAAAACACATCTCTCTTACATCGGGCCGGGATTTCCTCCAGAGACGCCAAACGTCCCAATTTTCCGCCTTCCTTTCTCCTCCCCCCTCGGGCGAAAATGTTTTTGGGCAGCGTGGGAGGCGAAGGCCAACTTCCAATTTGCCTTCTCTGCAGCAAGGAAAGGCGATCCAATTTTATTTTTTTTGGGGGGGGGGAGGGAAAGGAAAGGAAAGGGGTCTCTTATAACCATCCCAACCTCGCAAACAAGTTTCACGTGGGAAAAGAGCTTCGGCAACTCACCACCTCCTCCCCGCAGGATCGGCTCCTCCGGGGCTCGATCTGCTGATATGCACCAGGTTTGCTGCGTTTTCAAGCCTTAAGAAGAGGCATGGCTTTGCAATCCGCCAGCGCAGAAAAGCAAGGAAACTTCCATGGCGGAGGAGGGAGTAGGGAAGAAAAAAAAAAAAAAANCAAGGAAACTTCCATGGCGGAGGAGGGAGTAGGGAAGAAAAAAAAAAAAAAAAGCCCTCCAAGGGAAAGAGAAAACCCACCCACCCACCCCGGCCCCAAGCAAGGGGGCAACTAAAACGTGCTCTCCCCGGGATAGTTCGTAAACTTCCCCGGCCAGACCCGCTGGGAGGGAGGCTACTCCGCGCGGCGCTGCGCTCTCCGGCCGGCCGGAGCCCCGGAGCGGAAAGTAAAACGCGACCTGGATTTCCCCCCCCACACACACACACACACACTTCGGAGCGGGATTGCTTACTTCTCCCAAGTGCAAGACAAGGCATTATTCCGAAATGGACTAGCAGCGGATTTCGTCAGAGCCTCCCTTGTGACAGAATCGGGTGTGTGTGTGTGTGTGTGTGTTTGTGTGTGTGTGTCGATGTAATAATATTTTCAGCCCAGAGACTTGCACCCACCTGAGCTTGGATTTCTGCCTATGAATGGAAACAGGAATCTTAAAGAAATGAAATTAATTTAATTAATTAATTGAATTTGTTCTGTATGTAAATAGTTGGCTCCAAATAACGCATTCTGATTGGTTGCTCAAAACTAGAAGGGATTGAAGGAACCCAAATCCCCATGAAGCCGCTGGAAAGCGGGCAAATATCAAATTGAATGTCATTGGCTACAAGCCGGCTAGATAGAAAAGGTATAAAGAACTGGCGCGGCTTGAGCAACGTTCCGTTTTTCAAACTGCTTGTTAAGAATAAAGACTTATGTTGTTTGGAACACCCGGTCTAACCTTCGCGTTTTTCCGGACAAAAACAACTGGCGACAGAAGGTGGATTGTCCTAAACGCGAGACCAAGCATCAGCGGTGAGAGAGAATTCCAGACGGCGAACCGAATGGCCGGGAAAATCAATACTCCGCCACAGCTACCTTTTAATCCCAACGAAGAGGAATATGGATTCCTGATGTAGACCGTTTCCAAGATGTACCAATGGAAAGCAATGAGATATCGGAGGAGAATCTCGATATATCAACGCAAAGAGAGACTGTGGTTCTTAACAACCATGAGCGGAGCCCTAACAGTCTTCCAAGATGGCTAAGCCCTTGATACCGGGAAGGCCCAACAACGTTAATACTGCAACTAACATGGCCCGAACTTCAGGGAGACTGCTAAAATTGCCACACTACGCACCAGTAGGTTGGGTCCAATCCTCATAAAGCGAAGCAGCGAATTCTACCGAGAGAGAGCCAAGAAGAAGGTGAGACCGTAGCCGATTGATGTAGCCGCTCTCTGACAAATAAGGGGAGACGTGCGAATAGTCCATAAAACCTTGACTTGAGTCTAAATGTTAGAGACGCGAGTAGTGTTGGGACTAAGAGACTCAACAACGACAGAGCATACCGATACTAAAGCAAGCTCCTAAAATAGCCTTAGCCCGAGGCTATCGCAGAAGCCACAGCCACTGAAAGCCGCGAGATATAAATCGAGCACCGTTATCAAAATGAAGCAGATGAACGTAAGCGGAGATGAAACAAACCTGGCCACAAGGAGAAAACAGTGCTCCCGTTACTACCCCACTCCACGAAGACTATGGCGAATTGTCTGCCCTCAGACGAAGACAGATGACGACGCGTGTCGCACTCGTCTGTACGTCAGATAAGAAAGAGCGCGAGAGGAGTTGGGCGGGAATGCGCTGCTGTGAGGAAGTCACCCACGAGCTGAATGCACGGTTTCTCGATGCTCTATTATGCAGAAATTGCAAGAAACGAGGCATATCCGTTAAGTTGCTTAAGAAGAAACTGCGCCTCAAACGAGTCAAAATTCCACTGCAGCACGTATTATGCCGAGCTAGGCTATACTATGATTGTTACAAGCTTAGGCAGCTGCAAGCATGCAAAAAATCAAGCGACTGCAGAAGAAATGTTACCTTGAAAAGCAACTCATTAAACGAGTAGGACACATCAAACACATAGTTACAGAGATAGGAAGCGCAGTATAAAGAAGCAGAGAAACGAAACGGGAAAGAAAGCTACATAGATAACCGTAAAGATTGAAGGATAGCCTGGCGAGAATGGAAGTCGAACTCTGGATCCTTCACCTATCCATTGAGTGCTTTTGGGACACAGCCAAAATAAAAACTAGTCGCCTGACATGGATCTAACGCAAAAAGAAACTACCAAATGCAGCAGGCTGACACACTGCAAAGGACTATCCCGAGGAAATGCGATCCGCGGTAGTTGGTCATGGGTGCGATTCCAAGTCAGCTTATAAACCATGTTGAGGTACTTCCGCTGACCGGGCAAGTCGAGAGACAGACGAAGCCCCTGGGGACATACAGAATGGTTTCGTCGCCATTGGGATACGAGGATGACCGGGGTGCACCGAACGTGGACCCAACAACGGACCAATTAAGAAATGGGCAAAACCTAATCGGTTGAATTCCGGACGTTATTCTGGACGCGCCTCACACTTGCAAGTATCGGGGAAACCCTTTGAGTTTTACTTTCAGTCTAGACCGCTCAGGAACGTAACCCCATGCATCAACCCAAAGGAGACTAAAGCCAGGCGAGTCCGTTCTGCTTTAAAAACTAAAGAATTGAAGGAGGGAGCATAAAACAAACTAGTCCGCCCAGGGGTATCTCAGAATCTGTGGAACCATGCGCAAGTGGGAAACGCTATACGTGCACACCTATTAAGCCTGACGGGTTCATTCGAATCTGGGTGACTACAAGGCTACCCTGAACACGCACTAACAAAGCAGAGCGCATAACCCCGGTGGCCAGTTAGTGCAGCACTATTGCTAAGCATTCCCTGGGGAGTGGAAAGTTTTTGCAAACTCGACGCTGGCACAAGCTTATCAACAAGTCTCCCATAGATCCCGAAACAGTCCAGATGGCACAAACTAAGTTACTCCAAGGGGGCTTTCAGATGTAAGAGGTCTCCAATTCTGGAGTGAGTGTTGGCACGCAAAGGCGTTTTTCAGAGCCTAAATGGCAGAAACGCCTCCGTATAATGGCATATAAAGGAGTATGTCAAGCCAATATTATGCGAGCTGCACGTCTCCTAATGGTTTCAATTTTTTTCTAGCAGAAAAATGAAAACCAACTTTAAGTACAGAGACATTAAAAGAAAGTAGTAACCATAATATACAGGGAAATCTGGATATAAAAATATAAAAAAGAAAAGTTAGCTTGCTTTTGGTTTATTAAAGACGTTTCGAATTCTTGGTTATTTTTGATAGATTCGGGAGGTGGTTATACACTCCTAGCGACGACAAAGAACCAAAAGAAAACTATTAAGCACATAAAAGACGCACCATGAACCAAAAGAACAAAAGCGAGTTTACAAGCATATTCTTGGGCTGTATATTAATTTTAGGATAAATGTATTTAATAGGCTATTCATGAGGCAGGACACGTACAAAGCCGGTAGGGCACATAGCAGAGAAGCTCAACGTTACTGGAAGGAGCATTTGGTAGGGTATGAAGGAAAAAAAAAAGCCTTCATCCAGCAAATAAAAAAACTTGCTAGAGCTATCGAACACTTCAGTTTCTCATGGGTGCAATTTAGTTTTGACACACTACCATTGAGAGTAACCTGCGACGCTCACTATCACCGTTTGGAAGTCCGGACGCACAATTCGTGAGTCACCTAACCAATCCCTGACGAAAGAGAGTGTCACCCGTTAGCGTGACGGCTAATTACATGTTAGAACCGCAAATGCCGCGAATTACAGGCCAATTGGAGCAGAGGAAGGCCCTCAGCAAATTGTCGCATGGGAAAGTAAAACGCTTTCAACGAGTACTATATGGGGGACTTTTCCAAATTGTAACAGACCACAAGACGCGCCTACCTTGGAATTTTTGGGCTGGGAAACATAGCCCACACCAAAATATCTCCTTTCTCAAAGATATGGACTAGGTGAGTCGAGAGTTCCTAAGACAAGCTTCCTTATCTCTATATGCTAATCACATCGGCGTCCAGGCCAACACTAAATTTCCAACATTGCGGTACCACCTTTGAACGAGAGCACCATTGCCATCAACAGAAGATAGTACCCGGAACACCAACGATGACGTGCTCTACCAGCATAGAGAAGACCTGCCCCGATTGAGCCATGAATTCCCAGCGAATGATTATCGGCATCTAAGAAGCCACGATTTCACGGCAAAAGATCCACTGACCTGCTGCGCGTACTTAAAGCTGGGTAGGTAGGGGCTGGCCAGGAAGATCATAAAAACCTGAGAACTTTTAAAACATTCCGGACCGCAGCAAACGAACTCCTCAATAGAAAAGGGGTGTTTTTTTACTGTGGGGGTGAGCGGGTAATTATCCCCAACAAAAATTGCAACCCATGGGTACATCAGGTTATTGTTGTTCATGATGGGACACCCTCGAATTTGTTAAATCAATAAAAGTCTTTGCTTAGGAAAGTTATGTCTGGTTGACGCCGCGGTATTGATAAGGGACATTGAATATTGGGTCATTAACTGTGCAACAAATGCCAGATGAGTCAGACACCATCCCTCACCAAAAGCCACCTCAGTAAGGTGAACTAGGGAAACGCCCAAGAGGACCCCTGGTCGCGCTGAATCCACATCGAATTTCGGCAGGTCCTATTCCAAGGGCACACGTTTCTGATTGTGTGGTACCGACATACTCTCGCATTGCGGCTAGAGGGTATTAAAAAATATTATGTCCATCAATATAAGACAACAAAAACTGTATAAAAGAATTTAGATCAAACTTTTTTGAGCAACGCATTAGCTTACCCCTTGGACGTCACTAGTGTCCGAAAATGTGACCACGCAACTAAACCAGACTTCAATTCGAATCAATACCTTAGAGGCCCTCTAGCGTTATAAGACGACATGTCCTGCACCAGCGCCGGCCCATCCGGCTGCCAACAGTAAGGGCTAAAGAAATGGTTCAGGTCTTACACAAAGGAGAGGTTTTGGAAGAAGATGGACACTTTGGGCTCACCGTCCATCAGCAAATAACCGGGTCTAACTCTTCACCCTCACAACATAATCTTAAACAACCAAGAACCACAACCAACAAAACCCCAAGCAGACAACCTACTGATAGGAGGAAACTGTAGATCGACCTAGACCGAGACTGCATCACAAATTTCACACCTGTATAAACTCCCTCCGGACTCCTCTACGCGATTCAAGGAGTTTTGACAATTTGGCGAGTTTAGTTTATGCAAAGAACTTCACGGGGGAACCCATTATGGTTAACCCGTGATCAAAGGTGCCGACCATAATAAATATACAGGGCGCAAGTCTTACCAGGTTAAGGTAGATGACAGCGAGGGAGTGGAAAGTGTGCGAGCATAGACCAGCTTCGGCTCACCGAAATTTAGAACGAAATGAAAAACACAACCATGGCATTTACAAAAACGAACGAAATTTCAAAACCAATAGAGGGGGCAGGGGAAATGCGAAAATAAATTAAAAGAAGGCCGTTTAAACCAGACGCCGCAACAAATCAATTATCCAGTCAAAAAGATGCAAAACTAGAGACTCACTGTTTGATAGGATAGTTGCGGAAGTAGTCCATCGTAGGGGGCCAAGCCAAAGCCAGCTCGCACCTGTCCCGGAGGAAATGGGAAGGGACGCCGGTCAAAGTTGCCGCGCCTGAACAACTCAGGCGGCACAGTAAATGGACTGGCTCACCCTTTCCAGACGGTTCAGGGAGAAGACCAGAAGAGGACGAAGAGACTAACCCATCCGAACCAGTCGAAAAGACACAAACAAGAATGAAACGTGCAAGTCAGTTGAGTCAGGAGAAGCCCCCACCGTACTTGCGAGACTACGTCAACTCACGTAGGACTGAACTAAGAAGGGAGGGGTGTTCGTGTATGTAAATAGTTGGCTCCAATAACGCATTCGATTGGTTACTCAACAACTAGAAGGGATTGGTTCAAAACGGAACCAATCCCTGAAACCGCTGGAAAGCGGCAAAAATCAAATGAATGTCAATTGCTACAAGTCGGCCAGATAGATAAAGGTATATAAAGACTGGCGCGGCTTGAGCCAACGTTACCGTTTTTCTTTCAACTGCTGTTAACAAATAAAGACTTTGTTGTTGGAACCCGGTCTACCTCGCGTTTTTCCGGACAAAACAGAATTAATTTAAAGTAATTTAATTTTGATTAAGGGGGTGGGTTGGTCTCTCCCTTTTTGCACCCTGGCCAATTCTCAAGTGGCGGTCTGCATAGTGGACATTTCATACACAGTGGGTTGGGTTTTTTTTCTTCATAGAAGAAACAGTCCACCCAGTGTAACAGAATAGTATCTTAAACTATAAAAACATAGATTTTAATAATTTAGAACAGTGTTTTTCAACCTTAGTAATTTTCAGACTTCAATTCCCAGATTTCCTCAGCTGGCACACTTGAAGTTAAATTTTACAATTGCTAAGGTTGGGAAACACTGGTTTAGAATAAGTTGCCATGGTAGGATGGAACAAGGTGTTCAAGAAATTCCCCAAAAGGAGATGCTAAAACATAACACAAAACAATCCCAACATAGAAAAAAAAAAGGGGGGGGGAATGTAGCAGCAGAAGAAATTTGACCACATTAACAAAATGAAGTTTTAAGGACACCCAACTTTAGATAGGATTGGACACATAGCAGGGGATGGAAAATGGAACTAGTCCTATTTTCTCCTTGATGGGGTTCAGTTGCATTACAAGGAGATTTCTAGCCAAACTTTTTACTGCAGTCCCTTCTCCTCTTCACAATTATGGAAATAGGATAGTGAGATAGTACTGAAGAAGATTCCTTTTATACATGATATATATTCTATTTTCTTTTTGTTTTAGTTTCTTTTATCCCACCTTTATTATTTTTATAAATAACTCCAAGCAGCGCTCAGACCTAATATTCTGTCTTTCTCCTATTTTTCCCACAGCAACAACCCTGCCAAGGTGAGTTGCGCTGAGAGAAAGTGACTGACCCAAAATTACCCAGCTGAAGGTAGAATTAGAACTTCATCTCCTGGTTTCTAGCCTGGTGCCTTAACCATTAGATCCAACTGTGCTACTGGCTTTCCAGAAGTTTTCAACAATAGAATTGTTTCAGAGAGCCTGTAGAGATATTTTATATATTATTTTACATTTTGAAAAATTTGTTTTACAGACTTTTAATTTAACCTTGGTACTCAACAGCTTTGAAACTAATTGAATTTGATACTTGACTTATCTTGATATGGAAATTTTGTTCCAGTACCTATTTGTTTGGTACTGAATACACAAGCTAGAACTTGTTGGTAAGCCTTGTGACTTACTACATTATTTCTCACAGGTACTAATCACACCTCCTAGAACCATTTAATGATGAGTACCGAAGTACCGCTGTAATTTGCTGCAATTTTACTATACTATTATCGCCATATGGCTATTGTAAACTACAGGGTTAACAATAAATCACTGATATGTATTCAGTAAGAATTTTAAAGTAGAATAAAGAAGCAGGAATGAACTCTGACATGGATACAAACATAATGACTATTCCCTCTAGTGAATTTCACTCTGCAGACCCTAATAATTCTGAGCATCTGGAAGTCTTACCAAACATTGTCATTGTATGTCATTGCTTCTCAATCTTAGAAACTTGACTACACCCATATCATACTGGCTTGCTAATCAGAACATCTTGAGATCAGTGATGGGATTCAAATTTTTTTACTACTGGTTCTGTGGGCATGGCTTGGTGGGCATGGCAAGGGAAGGATACCATAAAATACCATTCCCTCTCCAGCCCACTAACCTGCTTCCCAGCTCCGTTGTCCTGTGCAGGGCAACCAAAGAAGACCCAGCCAATCAGTTGCATCTCAGGAGGCAGAGAATAGATGGGGGCGGGGCCAGTCAGAGGCTATATTTGCCGGTTCTCTGAACTACTCAAAATTTCCGCTACCGGTTCTCTAGAACTGGTCAGAACTTGCTGAATATCACCTCTGCTTGAGGTGCAGTGGACATTACCCTATAAAAATGTGTTATAGTTGGTCTGGCAAGACATATTCTTGACAAATCCATGCATTGACAAATCTCATAATTGACACAGTGATTTCAAAAGCATTTATAAATCAGTGATATAATTATTTGTTCTAGAATCTACCCAGCTACTGTCTTAGGCTAACCTTTCCCTTAAAATAGAGGTGTCAAACTGATGGCCGGCAGGCCGGATGCATCTTGCATAGGCCACATTGACTCCAGCTCCGCAAAGGGAAAAATGTCATGAAATGTCATGTGACAGCAGCATGACACCGCGAATTTGACACCCATGCCTTAAGAGTTTCCCTTTTTAAATTTGTTGAAAATAGGGGTATGTGTTCATTCGCATCTGAAGAGAAAGGTAAAAAAATGGAAGAAACCACCTTCTTGATTTCAAACCTTCCTTGTGGACACTGCTGCATGTAATGCATCTCCAGTCAACTGGAATTTCATTTATTCCTCAGGATATCATGTAAATCATTGTGTCTCAACCTTGGCAAATTTAAAATGTGTGGACTTCAACTTTCAGAACTTTGGTAGTTGAAGTCTTCACCCCTTAAACAGTGGTGGGATTCAAATTTTTTTACGACTGGTTCTGTGGGCGTGGCATGGTAGGTGTGGTGTGGCTTGGTGGGCATGGCAGGGGGAAGATACTGTAAAAACTGCACCCACTCCAGTTGAAGGATACTGTAAAATCTCCATTCCCTCCTCACTCCTGGGGAAAGGATACTGCAAAATCCCCATTCCCTCCCCACCCCACTAACCTGCTTTCCAGCTCTGTTTTCCTGTGCAGGGCAACCAAAGAAGACCCAGTTGATCATCTGGGACTTGGGAGGCAGAGAATAGATGGGCCAATCAGAGCTGGTATTTTCCAGTTCTCTGAACTACTCAAAATTTCCCCTACTGGTTCTCCAGAACTGTTATCACCTTTAAAGCCCTTCATAGCATGGGTCCAGGTTATCTGAGGAACTGTCTCACCCCAATGGGATTGGCCTGCCTCACCAACCTTGGCAGAAAGGGTATACCGCAGACCCTATCCGTCAAGGAATTCTGGCTGGAGGGTCCTTTTTCTGCTGTGGCTCCTGCCCTCTGGAACATCATGTCCCACAAGGTGAGGTCTGTACCTACCCTTTTAGCATCCCAAAAGGCCCTGAAGATCTGCCAACTGGCCTGTAGCCCCAGTGGGGGCATGTCATACTGGAAGTGGTTGGTTAATAGACTGAGGTAAGGAGAGCAAGCTTGGTCTCGTGCTGGTGTCGGCAACCCGTGGCCCTGGAGCCACATGCAGCTCTTTGGGCCCTCTGCTGTGGCTCCCTATTGGGTGATCCTACCCCTTATCCTCCCCTCCCAATCACTCCTCTCCTGGCCTGAGAAGGTAAAACACAAAAAACAGAAATGAGAGGGAGAAAGAGAGAGAGAGAGAGAGAGACCCATTTCCCACAGAAAAGAAAACACCAGGAGCCACAAAACCTGGGTAGGCATGGCGTGGCAGGTGTCATGTGACTGGGTGGGAGTGACATTGATAAGCCCACCCAGGTTTTGAGGCTCCCGTGTTTTCTGTGGGAAACAGGTCCAAATGGCTCTTTGAGTGTTTAAGGTTGCAGACCCCTAGTCTAGTGGTTAAGGCACTAGGCGAGAAATATAGCCTGGTGCCTTAGCCTCTTAACTGAAGACTGTGAGTTCTGTTCCCACCTTAGGCATGAAAGCCAGCTGGATGATCCTGGGCCAGCCATTCTCTCTCAGAACCAACCCATCTAGCGTCATTGTTGAGGGAGAAGAGGCGACAGAAGGTGTGTTAGATATCTTCACCATTTTGAATTTGTCAATATAATAAAGGTGGGATACAAACAAATAAGACCCCACCTCCTCCCCATGTACATCTTGCTTTCTGCCCCCATCTTTGTCAATTTCAATCAAATGTAATATAATTATTGTTTTAACATTTAAGTTTTATATAATATTGGTGTTTTAATGACTATAGGCCTCCTTGAGTCACCTTTGGGTGACGTGGGCAGCATATACTTTTAATAAATAAATGAATAAAGATTAATGTGATTTAGGTTAATTTCTGTACATAAAAAGCATGCTCTTCTTGGTTCTATTGTTAAGGCACCAGGCTAGAAAATAGGAGGCTGTGAGTTCAAGTCCCACCTTAGCCATGAAAGCCAGCTGGGTAGCTTTGGGCAGGTCATTCTCTCTTAGCTCAATCCACTTTACAGGTTGTTGTTATGGGGAAAATAAGAGAAGGAAGAAGTAATAAAGGTCAGATACAAACAAAAATATCGAATATCAAAAACTGAGTATTTGTCAACTATGAGGATGGATGGATGGAATCTATGCAATTTTGCAATAATAGGTGGTTGTTATGCTTTGTTTTGTCAACCCTTGAATTAGTTTTTTTGTAACAATATGAGACCAAAAGAAAACTCACACATGCACATATATGTGCGTGCGTATGTACCCAATTTTTCAGTAATACAGTCAACACTTCTAAGGGTTCTGTTTAAACCTCATTGCCTTACCCTTTCCCCACTTTTTAAAAAAATTGCTATGCCTGCCCATTTTGAGGGTAATGCTTAATCTTGTTGAATGTTTTTGCAATTTTTATTTTTTAGCAACATTTTGAAAAAAATGAAAAACAAACCCAGTTGGATGATTGTGGGGGTGTTGCACATAATACTCTCTACTCTGGTATAGGTCCATTTGGGAAATAGGCCTTTGCATTGAGGTATACACAGACCAGGGGTCCCAAAACTTGCAACTTTTAAGACTTGTGGACTTCAACTCCCAGAATTCCTCAGCCAGTTGGCTGAGGAATTCTGGGAGTTGAAGTGCACAAGTCTTAAAGTTGCCAAGTTTGGAGACCTCTGACACATGGTTAAAGATACTTGGATAAGTGGCTTTCTCTGTATTGAAGAAGTGTGGGTGGCAAATTCATTTTCACAAGGGCCCACCCGAGAGTAGCCCTCAAACTATGGTTGAATAATGAATGGCAGAACTCATTAAGTCTCCCCCATCTTGGGCCTGAATTTTTAAAGAGTTGTCTAAGGATACAATTCTGGGAAAGGAAAAAAAAACACCCTACTTTGGTTATTGTGGAAAAACTAATTCAATCAGGAAAACCTATATCTAAGCAAAATCTTCAACTAAGGCCAGGGGTGGGCTTCAAATTTTTTAACAACCGGTTCTGTGAGTGTGGCTTATTTGGTGGGCATGGCTTGGTGGTCATGTGACTGGCTGGGTGTGGCCAACTCAACATTACTCACATCGAGGCACGCATCTCCTTGCCTGGCCTCATGACTGTGGGGATGCTGCAACAGTCGTAAGTGTGAAAAATGGTCATAAGTCACTTTTTTCAGTGCCATTGTAACTTTGCATGGTCACCCCACACAAGCAAAGTACCAGCAAAGGAGGGGGAAAAAAACTCCAGAGAAGTTCCAGAGACAGGAAGTCTAGTCCTGCCAAGAATGTAATAAGGGTTAACGGAGAGGCAGTTTCTATAAGCAACACCAGAATGTTTCCTTCCTGCCTTCCTTACAGGATTAGGCCAGGAATTTCTTCTGACAACTGGTTCTCCGAACTTCTGATAATGTTAACAACCAGTTCTAGCGAATAGGTGCGAATCTGTAGAATCCCACCCCCGATTAAGGCTATGGTCCTGTGGCCACTTCTTGAATCAGTGGGATTTGCTTTCAGCTATGCAGACTGGCCAACAGAACAGCTTGCACTTAAAAACAAACAAACCAAAAAAAAAGAAAACCTCAGATGCACTTTAGATCCAATATGGCAACAATTCACTATTACACATTTATGCCCATCTTTCTTCTGTGCAAGTTTTAAAAAGGATTGTTGCTTTAAAGCCAATGGATCAACTGATATTTTCATTGCATTACCACTAAATTCAGATATCTCACAGTAGTTCGCTTTCATAAAAACATGAAAACAAAGCAGGCAAAATTTCAGCATGGTTTCCATACAGCCAATGTAGAAATAATACTTAAAAACAACAGTCATAGCACACATTTAAGTAGTGAGTCTCCAACACTGGGCAACAGGAACAACCTTCATTTTGACAACTTTTTGAATGTTGATGCCAATCTGAACACCAGGAGCCGACTGTTTTGCAAGGGTTAAAATAGATGACCTTTATGCCCAACTTAAGTGCAAATTCTTGCATAGTGTGACTTGCAAAGGTCATCAAGAAGCTCACTTGGAGTTCCATGTGTGCAAATAAAGATTTAATCTTTGCAATAGTCTCAGCAGAGTCTGATATTTATGAGCATTTGGAATACGTAAGTAAAAGCAAACATTCTCTTATCTCAAAGATATCTGCAGCCGTTTTCATGCAAGGTAACCCAGGAAACTCAAGAGGAAGCCTAGATTTTAGGTTACATAGGCTATATGCATATGTTGCTGTGCTGAAGCAGCTAATAAAACTGGCTATAGCTAAACATCCAGTAGCCCAAGGAAAAAAACACACAAGTCACTTGCAACACACATTGTCAGGGCTGTAGCAACCATTATGTAGGACAGTGGTTGCCAACCAGTAGGCTGGGGACCACTGGTGGTCCACGAGAAAATTTTGGTGGTCCACAGAGAAATATCACTCCCAAACACCCTCCCAAGCAATTAATCCAGGCTGTGTGGGAGAACAAGGCTGTGCCGTCCACATGGCCTGTGGGAATACAAGGCTTATATCACTTACATTGAGAACAACACAAAGTAGTGAGGGGAGGGGGGAAAGGGCAGAGGGGGGAACTTGCCCCACTTGGCCCATGTGCCTCGCCTGGCCACCGGGCTACTTCTTTCTGCTTCTTTCTTCTTTTGCTTTTGGCTGCATACAAGAAAATCAGCAAAAGTCTTTCTTCCTCTCTCCCAAACTCCACCAGAAATGAGTCTTTGGGACCCTGCACGGCATCCTGCTTCAAGAGTCTGGACCGGCGCAACAAGTCTCACAAAGACTCATTTATGGCAGAGTTTGGGGGAGAGAAAGAAAGACTTCTGCTGTTTTCCTTGCATAAAGCCAAAAGTCTCTCTCTCTTTCTCTCCCCCTGAGAATGGGGCTGGAGACGTTATCCAGCAATCCCAAACAAAGAATAATCAATTAGTAGGAAAATGGGGTGGGGAATTTTCCTGCAGACTTTTTTGGGATTTTCCCAGGTCCACGGGATTTAAACTTATGAGTTTGATGGTCCCTGAGGTCCAAAAGGTTGGCGATCCCTGATGTAGGAGACATAGGCAGAAGACTAGCGGAGCAGCAGGTAGTAGTCAGGAGATATAAATGCAAATCCCTTAATCTCAGAACACTAGGACAGACTCAAAACCAGTTAAAATGGGAAACTGTGAGGATCCTAGACTAAGATAAATTTTAAAAAATGGGGGGAGGGAATTCCTAGAAGCTTCGCCATCATACAAATTGGCCACCAATAATCACATAGAAATAAACCATATTTAGACACCATTCAAGAAACGAAAAAAGCTAAGAATGAAACAAAAAGAGAATAGATCTTCTCCAAACCATGTAAACAGGATTAATACCAGTCAATCAAGCAGAAAACAATACCCTAATCAAGGAACTACCAAGAGGAAAACTACACTAGAAAACAGTAGGAGACCAAGCTACTATATAAACACAGGGAACAAACCTTACACCACAAGCAATGATGATGTTACTTAATTGGGTAATAAAATGTCTACAGGCAAGCAATCAAGCTCAGAGAACACGCAAGGACTGCATTTGAGCTATATTATTTTATTTTGGGAAAACTTACTATGAATTGCTTGATCATATAAAGCTGATATTTCACGCACAGATACTATAACATGTATCTTTGACTTACTGCTGAATCCCTTGAAGTATCAGGTGGAGAAACAGCAATCTTTTCTGCCTGGTACCTAAAAATCCAAATCAGGTTCTCCTATGGCTGTTTTGCAATGAGTTGAAACACACTTTCCAATTTAAAACATGCCTTCCCTCCCAATCACGACCATTTTCTCCTAGAACTACCAACTTAATAATTTTGTTATCTGCTGAGGAAGAACATCAGGTTGCATTAATAGCACTGGGATTACAGTCACTGCTATAGTATATATCAGTGTTTCTCGACCCTGACAGCTTAAAAGTATGTGAAATGCTGGAGAATTCTGGGAATTGAAGTCTGACTTTAAAGTGGCCAAAGTTGAGATAGACCGATATATGTCATGGATTGTTCCCATTTACTGGTATATTGACATTCTGAATATATAAAAACCCCACATATAGCATATTAGTTTCTTTTTATCTGCTGAGAGTTGCTTTGTTCCACACATTTTTGCCTGCTGATATGTGCAAGGGCCTTTATAATACATACCACCCAGCACTGGGCAACTTTCTCAGTGCTGAGTTTTTCCAAAACATTTGTACCTGACCTTACTACCTGTCACTCCAGCTGGAAACTTACTAGCTATTGACATAGCCAGTGGGTTTCTATAGCCCAAAGGCTGTAGATAAGGGGTCAACTCTAAAGCTAAATTAACTGACAAAGCAGTCAACTCTTCATTGACTTACAAACCATGGATTTTGCTCCTGGAGGCCCCCAACATTCGCATCAAGGTTTGTTCTGGTCTGGCTGTTTTTATTGCTTTATTCAGGCTGAAGTCATGCTGTCCCTGCACTTATCCAAATTTACATATTAATAAGAACCTTCTTAATTCCATTACCTATTAATTAACACCTGTAGCTACTCTATGATTGCTAGTGAAAAAATCATAGATCTCTTAAGAGTAATGTTCTGCAAAGGTATAAAATATGCATTGCACTTTTCTACAATTATTTGCAGTTTTTATTTATTTTATATTATTTGTTTGTCAAACATGTACAAGATAACAAATATAAGCATAAACATGGACAAAGGAAGTAAATACAGATAAATGGGGACAGTAAAACAGGGATGGTAGGCACGCTGGTGCACTTATGCATGGCCTCTTTAAGGACCTCTTTAGAATGGGGTGAGGTCCACTGTAGACAGTTTGAGGTTGAAGCTGTAACAGAGTTGGGTAGGGCACTCCATGCATTGACCACTCTGTTGCTGAAGTAGTATTTTCTGCAATCGAGTTTGGAGCGGTTTACCTTGAGTTTGTATCGGGTGTTTGCCGGTGTAATTATTGTGGTTGAAGCTTAAGAAGTCATTGACAGGCAAGATGTTGTAGCAGACAATTTTGTGTACTATGCGTAGATCGGGCTGCAGGCGGCGCAGTTCCAGATTGTCCAAGCCCAAATTTTCGAGCCTGGAGGCAAAGGAAATTCTATTGTGAGTGGAAGAGTGGAGTACTCTTCTCAAGAAATACCTCTGAACCTGCTCAATTGTGTAAATGTCCGATATGACAGTCTGCCAAAGGTTTTGTATGCCCAAGTTAACAATTCATGTTACCGGAGAAGAAGCTTCACAAAATAAGGTTGCCTTTTTGGCAATGTGTTACAGTGAGCTCTGGACTTAGATCGTTTGTAGATCTGCCTTTTCTATAAAGTGAAAGGGGTTGTGAATTGTCTCTAACACTTGGATAAAAGGAAGCACACACTGAGGCTGCTTTTTTTCCCTGCTCAGAGCTAACTGCAATCAGACACAACCGAAATGCCTGAAGCCATTTATATTAACAGTTTCCTACTGTTGCCAGCATCTGACAATTGGAAATGAGTTTAAAGTTTGCTCAACTCTGATTCTATGGGTCATCAGCAATATCCCAGGCTCTAGTTTAGATTCCGGGTCTGCAATTGAGATAGATAGATAGATAGATAGATAGATAGATAGATAGATAGATAGATAGATAGATAGACAGACAGACAGACAGACAGAGACAGACAGACAGACAGACAGACAGACAGACAGACAGACAGACAGACAGACAGACAGAAAGAATTCTTTATTGGCCAAGTGTGATTGGACACAAGGAATTTGTCTTGGTGCAAATAATCTCAGTATACATAAAAGAAAAGATACATTTGTCAAGAGTCTCAAATCCTTATCTTTGTTGGAAGACAACACAGCAAACAGCCAGTACAGCTAAAACAGCAATCTGTCGCACCCCACAAAGTGTGATAGATCCTGCCCCACTTGTGGAAGACTGGCTGATAGCTGCAGGGGGGCAATTAAGGATGTTTTGCTGGTTATACATCCGGGCAAGCTTTGCTGCTCTGCAGCCACCACTGCCTCAGACTTCCGACACTACTGGGCATCTCGGTGTAGTGAGTGGGGAAAAAGGGCTGAGTGGTTGTGAGTTTGAGTCCTGCCTTAGGCTGGGGGAGTGGGGGAATCTGGGCAAGCTCCTCCCTCTCAGTCCTGCCCACCTTGCAGGGTTGTTATTGTGGGAAAAATGGGAGGAGGGTTAGGCATGTTGGGAACCTTGAGTTGCTATAAAGTAATAAGGGTAAAAAATAAAAATAAAGATTGGATAGCCATTTATCTGAAATGATCTAGGCCAGGTTCTCCTGTCTAGGCAGGAGGTTGGATTAGATGATCTCCAAGGTACCTTCCAACTCTGTTCTGTAAAGGTCTCCTGCTTGAGCAGAGGGTTGGACTAGATGACCTCCCTTCCAACTCTTATCATTCTATGATTCATTCTATTCTAACAGGCAGCTGCTGACTAATGAAGAAGACACTATGCCTTTATGCCACATCCACTTACAGAAACTTCCAGGCATCACCTCATCTAGTACAATTGTGCTTTGACAGCAAGTATCAGATCCTTCACCAGTCCATCAGGCAGAAATCTGCTGGGAGAAACCTGGCATGATATCTCAGCTTCTGCCACATCAGGCTCAGGCTGTTTTTGCTATGAAGTCTCCTGTGACTGCACCAGCAGGAAGAACCCTAGCAGGCTCCCCTCTCTGTTGTCCTAGTTTCAGAAGCACATGGTTAAAATCAACTGCGCTCTGCTGCTGCATGCTTAGCTCAGTGACTCTGCTTTCAGTGTTATAACCTTTTTGACTCTTCTCTACCTTCATCCTCACTTCTTTCCTTCATTTCCTCAGTTCTCTGACACACATATATATCAACTCCTCTTTACAATATATTTCATGTCATTACTCAAGAGCCCTTTCCCAATCTTTCCAAAGTCCTCTTGTATTCAATGAGCACCTGATTCACCATTCTTGGTCTACTCTAGTATCTTCTCTCTAGTCCATCTGATCCTGGCTGTCAATACAAAGTTTACAGAGATATTAGCCACTACAGCTGACAATGGAAATGCCAAGAGAGGCAAGAAAATGAAGATGTGAGAAGCTACAAAATTAATGCTCCTTCTAAAAAGCAAGCCCTTCCTCTCCATTTGGAATGTGAAGAAAAGACCATCATAAAAAACCATAAGCAAAAGACACAAAAAAAAACAAATAGTAATTATTCTTGTTAAAATTAGAGGAAAACTGATGGATATTTCCAAAGGCTTCAGACAAATTATTATTGAGGGATTTTCATTTCACTGGAAACAAGCTAATACATTTGGTAGAGGATTAGACAACTTGTGTCTTATTTGTCATTTCAGAGATATTTTCTCAACTAAACAGACAAATAGAATGACCAAGGGAGGGGAAAAAAGCAGTGGGAGCAGGAACAATTTACAATTTCCCAAGTGCCTCAGCACTGAGTTTCCTTATTGGAATCTAGAGGGAGAATTGGAAACCTTCCTTCCTTCCCCTCTCCAGCAGGCAGGTAAGTAGTAGGGGAAGGAGTAAGAGACTGGGAGACCTGCTGGGAAACTATTGTATCATGTGCAGGATCACAGTAGCAGCTCAGCAACAGCCAGCAGCACTGAAGCAATCACAACTTTCCAAAATTTTATTCCTGTCCTTCGGGAATAATGGGTTTTGGATTTGGGGATGTTCTGTAAATTAGCCCACTTAAGTAAAAAAATTGGAATTATTCCTAATGTTTGAGGTGTATTCAGCTGCTGCTGGTTTTATCAGAGTGATGAATGCAGCCTTGTGCTACAAATTGCCCCTTTTGGAGAAGTTGTGATGTCACAATCAAAGGGGTGGGACTTGTAAGAGGAATAGTTGAGGCTGTTTTCAGTAGGAAGAGTGGGAGTCTGCTCTACAGATGCTGATTAAAATGGCAAATCCTTGCTTATGCAACGCTTTTGAAGCCCACTGAGTAGAACCAGGCAACCTATCCTTCCCTTCCCAGTTCCATCTGGAACAACTGCCTTCTTCCCAGAGAACCACACAACCCTGAATCAGCCTGATTGTCAGAGTATCTTGAAGACCTGGGATAGGATGATAAGAAGCACCCATTAAAATTGGGTTTTGCCTAAATAATGAACGGTTTCCTTCCCCCAGCACAACTGTTTTATTCCTGTTTTTAACTGTCAGGTCGGTCTTTAACTCTGGTGACCCGCCTGGAGTTGGATCCGAGTGGGCAGCTGCATAAAATGAAATCATCCATCCATCCTGACTCTCCAATTGGGGCAGCCTCGGACTGGGTTCAAGAGCTGAACAAGCCTAGCAGTCTGATGCTTGGATGGGAGACCACAAGGAAGCCCCAGCTTAACTGGGAAGTTGGACAATTCTTGGAAGAAGTCAGCAACCCACCACATCTGTAACAGCGCTGAAAAAGCTGTGGTGTGCCATGACCGCTAGCTTGAGTTTGAATCCCAACCGTTGGATCCAACCATCCTCCAGTTGCCACTTCATTAAAGGTTCAATCATAACAACACAAGAGCACACAATAGATACAAACTCAAGGTAAACCGCACCAAACTTGATTGCAGGAAATGTGACTTCAGCAACAGAGGGGTCAATGCCTGGAATCCTCTACCTGACTCTCTGGTTTCTTCCCCAAACCCCCAAAACTTTAACCTTGGACTGTCTACTCTTGACCTCACCCTCTTCCTGAGAGGTCTGCAGGGGGCGTGCATAAGCGCAACAACGTGCCTACCGTCCCTCTCCAATTGTTTTGTATTCATGACTGTTTTTACGGACAGCTATTATCTTGTAAGCAATTGCCAGATGAAATACTCAAGGTTGGCCGCTGACCCAGCCAGCCCATGACGTCATCAACGGGCGCCGCGGGCCGAGGGAGCATGGCGGGAGCTCCGCCTCGAGGGCTCGCTGGGCGGGGAGGTCCGGCCCGCCCGGCCTCAGGTGGAGGCCCGAGCATGGGCTGAACCTGCTCCGGCCGCCGCCGCCGCCGCCTCCTGATATTGGGTGTTGGGAGAGGCCAGCTGTCGGCTTCATGGCCACGGAAGCCGCCGCCGCCGCCCGGTTGCCCTCGTCTCCGAGGACCCAGCGAGATTTCTACTGGCTGCGCTCCTTGGTGGCCGGAGGTGAGTCCGGAGGAGAAGCCGGCGGTGGGAGCCAGGTGCGGCTCGGAGGGCACATCCTTCTTGGCGGCCAAAACGGGATGGCCTCGTTTTGTCTCAGAAACGGCCTCAAGCCCTGGAAACTTAATTTAAAAGCGAAATCAAACCGTGGCTAAATTTCAGGGCCGCTGCTGGGACCGACTTCCCTTATTTTTAGGAAGCGCTCCGTGGGCCGCTCTCGAGAGGAAACTTCCCCTTCCTCCCTCGGCTAAATGGCGTTTGGAAACCCCCCCGACAAGTCTGTTTCCTGTTCCCGCCTGCCTTTTTCCTCGGTCGGAAAAGGGGGAAGAACCTCAGCGGCGAAAAGTTGCACGGAAAGACTTAACAACCTCAGTCAAAGCCGAGTTGCCTGGCAAGAAATCATTCTATGTTGCAAGAAAGAGAATTTTGTTGCTGCCTTATATGGTTGTTTAAAACACAGGGGTTCCATCAAAGCTTTCCTTCTCATATTACTTTATACATTTATATCTTATCCTTTTTCATATATGACTCAGGAACGTAATCCTTCCTTCGAGTTTCCAGCAACAGCAACCCTGCCAGGTAGTCCTGGCCAAGAAAGAAAATCCGGCCCATAGACACCCACCTGTCTTTCATATCTATTGGAGGCCTAGAACTTACATTTCCCTGTTTTTTAGCCGGTACCTTAACTACTAGACTCGACCACTATATTCAATATGTTCACAGTATTTTTTTTAAAGGATGCACAGGCAATTCCAAAATCTCATTACAAAAAATGAAAGCCTAGAAATCATTCCAGCTCCTGTAATTGCTTCCTGTCTAAATCAGCAAAACTACAAATTATTCATCTTTATACCAGTTTTTCAAAAGAAAATGAGTGGGACATGGAATCTTGAGTGCTGTAATTCAGGAAGGGCTGTCAGGTCATTCCAGTTCATGAATTATAGGATTTTATGTCTTTAAGGAACTGATTCTCAAGAGTTTCTATACAGCTGACAGATTCAGCTAATAGCTGTTTTAGTATTTACTATGTTTAGCAATGCTGTGTGGCTGTGTTCCCAAAAAACTATGCATGTAATAACAGTCCTATCAGGCTACTTGTGTACTTGCTTTACAAATGCAGGAAGGGAATAAACTCAGGATTTTTTTTTTTGCTATAAAGCTAGTTAAGTGTTAGTTAGTGTAGAATTGCTAAAGGTCCCCCGCTTGCTTCTTCACTTCTAACAGCTATGTTAGCAAAACTTGGCTTTGATTTTTTTAAATAGCATTGTAGATTTGCTTTCTATAAATAATTAAAAACAGGTGTGAAAGATGATTACTTTATGCACTAGATTGAAGTGAACTTGAATTAGAAATTTCCTGAATGAAACTCTTAAATAATAAACACAAGATGTTAGATACTAAATTCTCATATTTTCTGGTAGTTAATTAAATTTGTATGCTGCTCAATTGTTAACAACTGAGTCGACCTCTAATATTTCTTGAGAAAACTTTCCCAAAGGTACGTTTCTAAAGGCAACTGGAATTCCTTGTTTTTTTCCTGTAAATGTTTCACTTCTCATCCAAGAAGCTTCATCTGTTCTGTCCAGAACCATGGCCTGGATGAATGAGAAACTCCATAGACATCTTTAGAAAACTATTGTGTGTGAAAGATCCTTTTAGATTTTAGATACACCAGAGGGATTCTTAATGATTTCATTCTTTTCCCAGTGTACCTTCTCTTTCATCAAAAATTGAGAAATAACATGAGTATTTTTTTTTAGCAGAGATAACTGTTGATTGAGAAAGCAGTGCTTATCTGTTGCAGGATGAACCTTGAAAAGATAAAAAGTTTAAAAATAATTCTTGCTAAATGTCTAGCAGTTAGTAAATAGTATTATTTTTGCTTGTTGGAAAGGTGTTGCTGGATGTTGTGCCAAGTCAACCATTGCACCATTAGATCGGGTAAAGATTTTGTTGCAAGCTCACAATCAGCATTATAAACATCTAGGTAAGAAAATTCATATTATGGGATCTAATATTGCTTATTATATGTGATTTTTATAATTGGTAAAGAAAATAGATTTCAATTTGGTTGTGTAATTGCAATAATCAAATATATCAATTGAAGTTATTAACATGTTTAGACCTTTAATATTTTAAAGCTAAATTCTAAGTTGAAAGCTATATTGGAACAAGAATTAGGATTAAGTTCTGTCTCTGGTTTTTTAATAAGTAAAATGATTTTTTAAATGTTGGTTGGAACTTTGAATACATAATAGTTTTGAAATAATACAAAATAGTGAAAACAAACACATACAAAAGAAAACACGCAACAATAGTGTTCAGTCTTTTAATGCTTTGGATCTGTTTTAGTTCAATTATAATTTGTAGGTGTACTTTACTTTATTATGAAGCTGTTATTGTTCACAACAGCTCAGGAATAACAATAAATATAAAATCACATCAGACATTCATTCTAAAATTTGGATTAAGTCAAAATGTTCCTAAAACATGGACGTGAGATGTTTATTTTGTCCTTGCTATTCTACCTTTTTAATTGGATTATTTGCATTATCAAAATTTTGATGAAATTTCTGTTGAATGCCAAGTTGGTCTTTAATTAAAAATAACAATGCATCAAGAGGTTTAATGCAAACTTATTGCAGTAGCCCATATAGAATTTATTTATTTATTTGATTTATATTGCTGCCTATTCGCCTATGGCGACTCAAGGCAACTTACACAATGTAAAATCATATTTAAAACAAAAAATAAAAATAAAAACAATAAGAGCTAACAAAAAGAATCAAATAAATTAGTAAAGTACAATAGAACAAAATTTGGGAAAAAAAGAAAAAACAACTGGCCCCCCCCCATCCCAACGACAGCGGGTCACACGAGCCATCTGATGGGTTCCATCCCTCTGTAGGTTCCCTCGGCCTGTTGGCAAAACCAGGTCTTCAGTGCCTTTCGGAATAGTATTAACAAGGGGGCCATTCTAATCTCTGGGGGAATGATGTTCTAGAGAGATGGAGCCACCACAGAGAAGGCCCTTCTTCTTGATCCCACCAGGTGTATCTCCCTCAAGGGTGGGATCCACAGCCTCAGTCACCTTCCTATTCCAAACAGTGACTACGAACTCGGCTGGACTGCATAATAGATCTGTGGTTATAACCCCCAGCTCCTTCTGGAACCTACCTGGGTCCTTTAGTCCTTTATTTCAGAACCTATCCTTGAGGCAGATCATATCCTTGATCTGGCTTTTGTCTTAGAACAGAGTGATCTCTGTCTGCGGTTCTAGAAGAGATAGAATTATCATGAATTCTACCTAACAGAGTTTGGACTGATGCAATATATTTCCTTCACTTAGGGCAGAAACCAAATATAATTGAACTATCTACAGAGGAGGATGAATCCTTCTGGATTCCAGGCAGCTCAGGAAATGTTCTTCAATTTCACTGAAATTTTTTGAGCAGTTGATAAGGTAGCTCATAAATGACTCTGTTGATTGGAACTTCTAGCACACTGGTTTACAGAAATATTGAAAACAATGAACTACGAGGGTGGGAGATTTGGGTAACTGGTGCAAACCCAATGGTGAATACAAATAACATAAGGATGGCATCAACACAAAATTAATGTAAGAGAAATCAGAGGGGAGAAGAGCATTGGATAATATACCTGATTGTATCCATGGAAAAAACACAAGGAAAAAACATTTGAATTGTTTTAAGTGATCCTGAATAGTGATCACTTAGAATATTTTTTCCACGTATAGCATGTATGTGCTGAGATTGAAGCAAGTCAACATTGTTTCTATTTTTGCTAGAATCACATTAAGATAAGTCAAGAAACAAAATTCCTAAGGATATCATGATTTATGTTATGTAGTCAACTTTTGAAAATACAGGTAGTCCTTGACATGACCACAATTGAGCCTAAAATTTATGTTGCAAGCAAGAGAGTTAAGTGAGTTGTGTCCCATTTTACAACCTTTTTTGCAGTTGGGTAAATCATGTAGTTATTAAGTGAATTTGGCTTCCTCAACTACTTGTCAGAAGTTGGCATGGAAGATTATAAATGTGATCATATGACCCCATGACAATGGAGCTGTCATACATACATGCCAGTTGGCAATTCCTTGAATTTTGATCATGTGATTCTGGAGATGCTACAATAGTCATAAGTGTGGAAACCAGTCCTAAGTCACTTTTTTCAATGATATAACTTTGGTTACCTGACAAAAGGTTGTAAGTTGAAATCTAACTACATGCATGTGCTAATAGAATCAAAAGTATTCATGGAAAATCATGGTGTTGAACCATCCCAATATTGTTGCTGAACTGGCAATTCTCATCAACTATCTGATAGCATTGGCAACACTTGCTAAAATAGTTAAGAATTATATTTTAGCAGTTTCTGGTGGGATGTTCGCTTATCTCTTTAAATAGCTTTTTTCATTTACCATTATACAAGTATTTCCTTCATTTGATAATATATTTTCCAAGAATTCTAAATTAATATCCTAAATTCACACATTCAAAGTGATATTTATCCAATTGAAACATGTTTATTTAAATTTTAACTTTTGACAGGTTATGACAAATTATAAAGGTCTGTTTAAAGCTTGTTTAAACAAAGTCCTTATTGGCTGTTTGTAACTTTTTAAACATATAATGATGTGTTTTCTGAACTTGAGATTACTCCTTTTTTAACACAATTATTATATTGTTTGAGTGACCGTTGAAAATTCTGTGTTTTAGTTGCTGGTCGGTCTCCTGTTTTTACTTTTTACATTTCTCTTTCTATTCCCTTTCATTGAATTCCTTTTACTATATATGTAAAGGAAATTCAATAGGGGCTTTAAACATTTATAAACACTGCGCATTGGTTGGAGTAAGGTGAAGAGGAAGTTAATGATTAAACACTTTTCCAAGCAGCTTTGTTTGCCTTCCCTAAACAGCAACATGTATTTTAGGTCTTAAATTATTTTATGAGCACATTACAATGAAATTTAGGCTGCTATAGATTCTTTCTGATTCTACTACAATACCCAATTTGTTCATTTTGTGTAATTTTTGTGTATTTAATATTCATTCTGTATGTACATTATTGGGCTATATATACCACATGGCAAAACTTTTGAAATAGGTGGTAATTCTCTGTTTTTCTCTCATTTTAAATATAGTGTTTATAAGTATTTGTGCTGTAGTCACATACAAGAAACTTCCAGTTTTGACAGCAGTTTTCTAGATTTGTAGAATAGTTCTCATAAGTGAGCAATGTAAAATGCTGAGGTAAAAATTGTAATGTTAGTCTGATCTGTAATGTGACAGGTGTGATTTCTACACTTTGCGCTGTACCAAAGAAAGAAGGCTTCTTAGGATATTATAAAGGAAATGGAGCAATGATGATTCGAATCTTTCCATACGGTGCAATTCAGTTTACAGCATTTGGTCAATATAAAAAGGTAAATAACCTATGTCTTGTTGCTTCATCTACTGGTATGTGTTATGAAATAGTTTCAAACTTTAAAATTGACAAAGGATTCTATCATAACCTTTTTTTTTTGGACAGATTCTTTATGTGGGAAGGAAAATACATTGCTTTTGCTGCTAAAAAAGATTCAAAAACTCTATTATTAATCTAAATACTTGCAAATACCTATTTTTGAGTTTGTAGGTTCTATGTGGCTTACCAAAAGTTCCACCAAGAACTCCATTAAACAAAGGAAGCATAGCGGAACAATGATTATGGGTTTATTTAGATAGGAATAATTCTTCCACAGAAAGTTATATTCTCGGGCAGTGGGCCAATTCTGTTTCATTAATTCTGTGGTAGGATATTTCAGAATCCCTTGTTTTCAATTGACATCCTAGCCCAGCATCACAGCTTTTCGTGGGGAGGGACAGAAGACGAATCCTTTCCATAGTATTTTTGTTTTCAAGAAGAAAACCCAAGAGCAAACTCCTTTACTGCCTTGAAATATGTCACGGTTTCTTGACTTGTATTTATGCATCAAAAGAGAACAACCTTTTGGGGTTGAGGACCTCACAGAATTTTTAATTGTCATTATTCCAGAAATCAGGAGGTACAGCAGACAATCCAATTTTATTTCATCTGCATTTAACTTTCATTGACATTAAATAAAGTCAATATGATTGATTTCCAGTCATGTTTTTATATGTCATGCATTTAATAGCAATCTTGAAATTGAAACTTACCATTTCATAATTTCCAGATGTTTCTAAGACTAAGCCATCATATGGTTTGTTTGTTTTTGATTGTTAATGTGTAATCATGATTTATTGCTTAATATTGTATACATAACCTTCACGTTTCAGTAAAATCTAACAGCAGCTAACACAAAGATCGTTGGGTGTAGTGTGATTACTGTATTTAAAAAATTATTATGGCATTTGGTGAGGAGTAATGATTTTATCTTTGGTATGTTAAAAGTTTTTTCCACATTTTAAATGTAATCCGTTTTGTAGGTGATAAAGAGCAGGCTTGGCATTTCTAGTCATATTCATCGGTTAATGGCTGGATCCTTAGCAGGTATTCCTCTTTCTTTTTCATTCTCTTTTTCTCTTAGTGTATGTGTATCCTTTTCTATAATTTCTACAATTGTGGGTTTTTTTTTAAATAGTTAAAACCCAGCCTTAAAATTAGTTTTAATCAGATAAAAAGTTTTTTTAAAAATACAGGTAAAGGAACCATTGTAAAAGATTTTGAAGACTGATACTGGGTCTTGAGAGTTTCTGGTTTCTTTCCATTTGTTACAGCTAGGAGGGGGAACAGTTATTTTTCAAGTTATGACTAATTCATTGACCTTTCAAACTTAGGATGCTATAGCATGAGTGGAACTTATGACTAGTCCTCAAAATTCTGGCTGTCACACATACCTGTGGTCATGTGATTGCAATTAACCACCTGGTGCTTAGGATGGTTGGGATGTCCCTTGGTCACCTGAACACCAAACTTTTTCTGTCAGGTTCCTGCGTTCAAATTCATTGCAAAGCTGATAGGGGCGATTTCATGTCACTCCCGCAAGTTTCTCCCACTGCTTTTTTCTCAAAGAGCTTTGTTTTGGAGCACAAGATCCAGGGATCTAATATTACTTTGTAGCACTTCTCAACTGCCCATGCTTCATAGGATGTGTGCCCCACGCTACCCCTCTGCCCTCCAGCTCTGTCGTGCCTGCCTGGAACCCCATCACTCTCCCTTGCACTCCTTGCCTGGGACATCCACCTGTTCTTGCTTAACAACCCTCATGGTCCTGTGGTTATGACTGCAGATTGGACAGTTCAGATTGCCATTGATAAGCAATGTGAACACTTGGGTGGTTGTTGGCCATAGTAACTTTTTTACAGCGTGTGAAAATCTAACACAAAAGAATAGTTTTGTGTTAGATTTTAACACAAAACTTTCTGTGCTAGGAAAATTTTTATGAAAAGTTACAGTGCTTAAGCTTATTGAAGTGTATGGACTGGATTGGAAAAGAAATAAGAAAAAAAGCAAAAGGGGAAAAGAAATGGAAGCTATTGCAAAAGAAAGTTTACTGCAGCTATTGTTGACCTAATAAAGTGATGATAAAATATATCTAGAACAAATGGTAAATATCATGCCACCCAATAAATATGTGGAACATCTCCATATTTATAACTGCAGTATAAGAACCAATGAGCACCAAGTGTTGTATGGAGAAAAATCAATTGAAATACCTTTCCACCTTCTGTGATTAACTTGATTTTGATGCTAGTGTAATTTTGCACTTTAAAAGAGTTGAGAAATGTTGGAAATTAGCTTTTTACAGTAAGTGCTTGCAAGACCAAACATAGGCAATGGAAGGCACTGAGTTTAAGAATTATCTGAGGAAAATGCCTTGAAAAGTCTATTGTAATGCGACTGTTCAGATTGGCAAAGGTAAAACTTTATGGTGTGAACTTTCAACTCTGGATTTCCTGTGCCTTGTGTAATTCAAATCTGAGTAGTAACGCTTCATTGGTAGATAATTGCCTTTCAGTTTCCTTTAAGGAAATAAAAAGGTTGAAGCAGAGGGGTGAAAGCTTAATTTCAACTGTTTAAAGTTCCTTATCCCCCATCACTTTCTAAAGGCATTTTAAGAAGAATTTAAGCTTTACAAATGCAAAACAGAAAAAAGACACTGAACACTATTTTCCTTTATGCTCGCTTTTTAAAAAAAGTATGTTTAAGAAAGAAAACTTTTAAAATTACCATCCTTTTGTAGGTCTACTGATTTGAGCAACATGGAGTGTAATTTTGTGAGCAATCTAAATCACCTAACCCTTCAAGGTTTTGCATATTATCCATGTGGACTGTCCTCTTAATTTTAATGTATTGCTTCCATCATACAATAAATAAACATAAAAAAATGAATTTCTAAAGCCTTTTTGACTTGTTTGTATGCTGATTTTTTAAAATTATTAATTTTTGGAAGGTATAACAGCAGTGATCTGTACATACCCCCTTGATATGGTGAGAGCACGGCTGGCATTCCAAGTAAAAGGGGATCATAAGTACAGGGGAATTATTCATGCATTCACGACCATTTACACCAAGGTAATTGTCTTTGCTTTTCTTCAGCATTATGGCTTTACAAATACCAGTTAATGTTCTGTAACAGTTCTCAGCAGAAAATTGAAAACTGAGCAAAAAAATGAATCTGCAAGCTCAGTGTATGTTTAAAAGGGTAAAAAATAATAATAATAAAGCTGCTCCTCTGTTTAACGTTTCTCCTATCCCAATTGGTGGTTTATGATGAAATGTGCATAATTTTAAAGAAAGGAGAACAGTGACTGACTATACCAAATTAAAGGGGTTCTTAAAATTATCTGTGATATTTGCAGAATTTACAAAATAGAGCAGTAATATAATACCTAGTACAAAGAAATAAGTTAGAAAAATAGCAAATGACAAAACAAGTAAAAGAATGCAATTGTGAAAATTTCATTGCTCTGAAAGAGAACCAGCTTAACTTTTCTTCCAGTTGGAATCTGAGCGTGCATTTCTCTGGGTGGGATTGACTCCCAAAGCAAAGCCTGAACTAATGAATACAACTGTCCAGTTTGGTAAATTCTTCTCTCCTGCACTGTTATTTTCATATACTGTATAGGGTACCTCTCTTAAATTGGAATCTACAGCAGTATTGCTAAGTCCTTTTAGTTAAAAAGGGTAATTATAAAAAAGGGTAGACCAAGGATTCTTTTGACAATGTAGTATCCATTTGTTTAAATAATGGCAGCCCCTTAGAAAAAGTGATGCTTTATAAAAATGCTGATCAGATATGAATAAGTGTGTCCATTATAGGATTTTTCAGCCAAAACAATTTGTGGTACTGGCGGTGAAATAAAATCTTTGTTTTTTCCCCAAAATACTTAATGCTGTTGCAGTTAGTAAGTCTTAAAATTATGAATGTTGAACTATCACTGGGATTAATTATTAAAGATTGCTTGATTTTTCCAGTTTCTTCAAAAACACGTACCGGTACTACTAACACAATCTATGGGATCCAAACTTTGCTTAATGCTTATTTTTAAAAATTAGGTCTCTGCCTATATAGCTTTGAATAATAAGAGATACCATGGGAATTGGTGATATAGGGGGGATATGAGAGGCCCACATGAGTTGGGGAGGGTGTGAAAGATGGCAGGAATAGTTGTGAACAACCAGTTATAGGTTGACTGTGTAGTATATTAATTTAGACACCACGTTCTCTAGATATTAGAAAAGAGAAAAATGGAAAGTAGAAGAGTGTTATTTTTTATTGTCGGGTTGTAGATAGACAAAATTTTCTGATACCTGAATTCAATCAGTTCTAGTATAGTGAGGGGTGAAATATTTTTGATGAAGGTATGCTTTTGAGTCAGAAATGTTCTGGTGAAAATATATGAATTGGCTGCTTTTAATCAGGTCTTCCCAACAGAGTCCTTGGATGTCCATAGCTTCTAGCACACATTGGTCATGATGGGTGAAAATGAGGAGTGTTGTAACCATATATATGCATACATGTCAGGGTGGGGAGGGATGGATAGATTGTATTTATCCAACTTTTGATATGTACTATAAATACAAGTAGACTTAAGAGTAAAGGAATATGTTTCTCATATTAGCACGATCTTGCAAACTTGTATGGAAATAGTAAGATTGATATGGTAGCTTAATAAGTTGTGTTGAAAGATACAAGATAGATTCAATGCATGCCATTTGAATGGAAAAATCCAGAAATTGAGTAGCCAGATTATTATTGCTTCTGTAGTCAAGTCAGGTTCTGATTTCAGTGGCATTTTGGTGTTTGCATGTGCCTTCACAGCTACTTTGAAGTGGCTGTGCATGCACGTGCAGACAGCCAAAGGCAGTTGTGAAAAAGTTGTGACTGATTTAGTGATTCAAGCTGCATTATAGGATATCTCTTTCAAATAATTTGGGCAATCCTGGAACATGGTATATGAAAAAAATGAAAATTAGATTTTTCCTCTCAAAACTTTCCTGTATTCATATGTATAATTCTCCTAAATTTATTTATTTTTCTGTTTTCTTACTATTATTGGCTTTTGCCAAAGGAAGGTGGTATGCAAGGATTTTATCGTGGACTTATGCCAACAATAGTCGGAATGGCTCCATATGCGGGTAAGTACAACTTGAACATGATTGTGTTTTGCTGAGCCTTTTTAGGTTTAATTTTGATTTGAAAACTGTTTGCTTCCTTTAAAATAAAAAATACATTTTTCACATGAACAATTAAAGGAAGGAACTGCTAGAAATGAAGTCTGGTCGTAGCGCATGATGATTTACCTTTCTGTTGTCTTTCCAATATTTTTAAATTTGTTAGACGTGCTCTCAATTCAGGCAGTTCCATAAATTTAAAGTCATCTATTAAAACATTTTCTATTGTTGATTCTAATTGCAGATGTCTGTATTTTAAAAAATTCAAAATAAAAATGACATTTAAAATAACTACGTGCTTATCTTTGATTTTTAGCAATGCTGTTGACATTTATCCTTACTGTATAGTACTTTCTGCAGTATACTGTTATGTCACAATGATGATCTCTTTGGTGTCATCATTGCAGTTGCCTCCTTTCTAGATTTATGTCCCAACATCTGCATAAATAAGTAAATCACAGCATTTATGTGATAAAGTTGTGACGTGTTGTTTGCTTTTTGAGATCCATGATTCTAGATATTTATAGGCCTCATCCCTTTGTCTGCCTCAGTACGCTATTCTGATAGATGGTGTCAATCTTTGGTCAAAAATTATTTAACTTTGACTGTGATTTATGTTTCCTTGTCTTCTTTCTCCCTCCACTAATGGGGAAGATTCTGTTTAATCCAAAGGATAGACTGAAAGCTGTTGGCTGGGAACTATATCATTTTATTTTCTTTTTCTTTTCTTTTTTCTTGAAGGACTTCATATTCCTTTTTTTTTAAATGCACATGCACACAATCTTCAGAATTTCCACAACACAATATAGTTTTCTTGGTATATGGCTTGGGTTTCTTCTTAGATGGATTTGTTGTCAGTTGCAGTAGAAGTCACAATCCAAATCTAACAAACAAAATGTTGATGTTCAATTAAGCTCAATCTCTGTATATGTTTTAATTAGTTTAAATGTTGAAATTCTGGTTTGGGATTGCACTTTGAACCCTGTTATGATTGAGGGATGTAAATATGTTTTTCTTTCAACTTTGCTAGTAATCTACACTAATTAAATCCAAAAGGTTTAGCTCAGCACTAAGTTGTTAATGCTTTCAGTATTTCTGTAAGCATCTTAAGTCCTCTTGGTTTACTGTTGCTTAGACTATGTTTCTTTGGTTTTAATCATAAGTGCTATTTTAAATTGTTTTTGTTTAAAGTCATTTTTATTGCCATATTTTAGTACTCTGTAGATCAGAAGTTCCTTTATTGTAAGGACTTTAACGTCCAAGATAATGGTAAACACAAGAACAATATTATGTAAAGAAAGATAATTACTGTAACATAGGAATCTTTTTAAAAGGATTCTTTTCAAAGGGAAATTTTGTTAACTTTCCAGTATAAGGCTCAGTGCATACATTTGTGAGGATTATTATGTCTTTCTGACAGTCTATAACATTCAAGTGATTTTGTTGCCCATATACCAGAATATGTCAGGTATATATCAAGACTGTTAGCTGTAAGTAATTGATAAAAATGAAGTTTGAAAAAATGGAGACAATGTTATGGTATATTTGATGATCAAACTAAAATTTAGGACTTAAAAGTAAGGGATAATATAATGGAACAGAGTTTGGCACATACACTACTGTTAGTAGATTTAAATGAGCTCATTCTTTGGCTGAATTGTGCCTATAGTATCTATGCAATTTGTTGTTGAGGTAATGTTTCAATTAAAAGATTTTTTTTTTCCTTCAGGTTTCTCATTTTTTACCTTTGGTACCTTAAAGAGTGTGGGACTTGCTCAAGCACCTAACCTGCTCGGGAGGCCTTGCTTAGATAATCCTGATGTCTTAGTTTTGAAAACTCATGTAAATTTGCTGTGTGGTGGCATAGCTGGAGCCATAGCACAAACAATATCGTAAGTTATTCTAGTATTTTACTGCACTTAATGAAGAAATGTTAGGATAGCTTGTATTAGGAATTTTATTTCCTTCCACCTTTAGAAATCATGAAATATAACATCATTTAACTTTCCGTCTGCAAAGAAAGCTCACTGTACAGGTTAAAAAAGCAGGCAACTAGCAGAACTCCAAGACAAGACAAATTTTCAGTTTCTGTCTGCAATATCCTGAGAAGAAGAGCTGTGGCTCTGCCTAGGAGGCTATTTCTCTAAAACCAGTTGAAGGGATTAGTTTGCTTATGTGTAACAAAGCCCCCAATCTCCTGTCTTTGTCAGTTTATAGGAGGTTTGTGTGTATATAAACTATTATTCTAGATGCAGACTGAAAAATTGTAGCTTTAATACAACTACAATGCAGGATAGGGTTGCATTTGTCAAACTATTAAATTGGCAGAGACCATTTGAATGCCACCAGAACACCAGTGGTTACACTAGAAAGCTAGGGTAAAAAATACATATTTATCATAATTATAATTTAACATGGTTTGAATTACATGAAAGTACTGGAAGAGGTGCATATTGTGCCAACTCAGTTATACCTTGGCTTTTCTCTGCTAAAACTGACGGGCTATTTACTTATTTTGTAAGACAACAAACAGAAAAATTTAAAAATGAGATTTATGATTGGCTCTGACCACCTATTGAGGCGTTTGATTAAACAGAAATTGAAATAGGTTAGAATTAAACATTTAAGAAAAAAGATCACACATAGCTGAAAACAAGTTACTTCTCTTTCCTACAGCTTTAGCATGTAACCTCCATTTTTTCTTGGTTTTCAAATTTAAACAATTCAATTTACACTTAGCAGCTCGGCAAATGTTTATAATTCTTTCAAATATCTAAGTAGTGTTCTGCTAATATCAGTGAAAAACATGTCTTTTTAACTGTTATTGAAATAAAAGGAAAAGAAATGCTTTCTGGTTTTTGGATTGCCATCTTTTGGGGTTTACTTCAAACAATTCATACAATTTTGGGGGTAGATGGCATCCATTCAGAATTAATACTACTACTACGTCATTCTTGTGTGATGGCCAATTTTTACAAAAAAGATTTAGACGGTTATATAGCATTTCTTAAGGGTTAAAGTTTTTTTAAATTTTTGTTACCATTTTTATTTAATGTTTCATATGAAAACATGCGATACTGCCTGAAGAAATTATTCCTGGCAATTCAAGTTTCGAGCTTGGTAATTGATTTTCCAATGTTAAACCTCATGTATTCTGCAACTACCACAAAATAAAACATAAGCCAAAGCATTTGATTTATTTTGAATACAGTGAACATATCCTCTTCTAAAATCTTACACTAAAAGCCCTAGTATTTCTTATTTTATGAATTCTCCTAATTCATTTGTTTTCAATTGCAGTTTGGTATTCTGTCCATTATGATAGGAACTTTAGCGCTGCTTTTGGTAAGAAATGTGAGATATATGCTGAATAAAAATGAAATAAATTCATTTTTCTCATAAAGCATTGTTTCATTGTTCTCCAGCGAATTATATTCCTGACATGCAGAAAGATGCAGTCCCAAATATTTTAGCATGGCTATAAAATAAATAAATAAAAACAAATGTTGGATACTAGGCTTTGGCATAGAATTTCTGCTGCCAGCCAGAGAAGGTAATTCTGACAAAGTCAGCTCCTCATCTGACCCAATATAAGGCAGCTTTGTATTGTTCATTGTGTTCATGTTCATTGTGTAAATGTCTTTTAATTGTTATTTTGTAGTATAAATAAGTTGCATTGTGATATTTGTAACTACCATGAAAGAAAATGCTTTTTCACTTCCCCAGATACCCTCTAGACGTCACTCGTAGACGAATGCAGTTGGGAGCCATACTTCCTGATTCTGAAAAATGTTGGTAGGTTTCATCTCTTGGATTAAATATGTACCTAAAGTAAATTCTACCAACTGTATCATATTGGCTCTAAAACATTAACAATGTCTTTTTCTTCTTTTTGTCATGTGTATTATATAGTTAGCAAAGTAAGCATAAGCATTTATAGCTTCATAGTAAGTTACAGTACACTTCAAAATAAGAGGAATACATTTAAGTTAAAATCTGTGTCTAGTGCAGGGGTCTGCAACCTTAAACACTCAAAGAGCTACTTGGGGCCGTTTCCCACAGAAAAAAAACCACTGGGAACCACAAAACCTGGGTGGGCATAGCCAACTTGATGTCATTCACTCCAACCCACTCACATGACCTAGCCACACCTACCCAGTCACAAAATCTTTCTCTCTTACTCTATGTCTCTCTCTCCCCCTCTCTTTATCTCCCCCTCTCTCTGTATCTTCTTTCCCCTCTCTCTATCTCTCTTCCCCTTCTCTCTCCCCCTCTCCTTATCTTCCTCTCTTCTCTCTCCCCCTTCCTTCTTTTGGCTCAGCCAAGGGGTGGGTGCTTCTCATTTAAGGGGGGGCTCCCCACACTTGCACACCATCCCAGCCATGCCACAGCCGCCAGGAGGTTGCGAGAGGGGAGGAGGGTTGACCAAAGAGAAACTTTCTGCCATGGCTGGTGATCGTTCTTCAGCCAGCCCAGATTTCCAGAAGGAAAAATAAAAGGAATAGCCAAGAACACCCAAGAGAGCTTGCACACATACACACAGTCATGGGGGGGGGGGGGGAGACCGGCTAACGGGCAAGCGCTTCTCCTAGCCCTGACCCCCAGGGTGGGGGTGTTAGGTTTGGCAAGGCCAGTCCCCTTTTCCTGCCGCCCTGAGCTTCTTAAAGCCATGGCTGGACGCTGTGGGCCCATCACAATTTCCGACATACCCTCCTCCCGGATGTCATTCTTATGCCACCAGCCCTTGTATTAGCGAGGACAGCATTGGTTGCGAGGCACGCCCAGCACCAACAAGGGCCGGAAGATACACCAGCACCAATAAGCAGCAAGAGTGAGGTGCTGGAGAAGCAGCCCCAGCTACTTCTCCATCCCCCGCCATCACTATTACCTTCTAAGGCCAGTGGTGGGACAGGGAGCCACAGCAGAGGGTCCAAAGAGCTGCATGCAGCTCTGGAGCCACAAATTGCTGACACCCGGTCTAGTAGGTCAGGTTCCTTCTTTTAGTTGTTATTTTTGATATATGGGTAGTAGATTTCATCTGATATTAAGCTGGCACTGGCATCAGCTATCTTTGGAGGGAATTTAGATTAGGAATGTTGAGATTGTGTGGTGTATACACGCATAAAGTGACTGTCACAATAACATTGTCAACCACAATAGTCCTTTCTATCAGAAGTTAAGTTGCACCTCTTTCTCCCCCAAATCTCTGTTGACCCTATGGGTCTGTTCTGAGCCTAAAAGCATGGCTGCAAATAAATATGAACTCAAAGCAGAAACAGGCAGATGCTGTGCTTTGCAGCAAGCCAGCTTCTTAAAAAGGAAAAAAAATCAAGGAAAAAGCAGATGAGGCTGTGACCATTGGAACTCACCGCCATCAGGCTATTTATTCTAGATAAAAGGATAAAGGGATATTATTTCAGTATGTGGTCACACAAATGTCAGCAAACCACACTGCATATTAATATTAGGCAGCCCTAATTTCATATTTTATGTAGAGTTAAAATTTAGCTGTTCAACAGGCAGCCTAATTGTAGGCTAATTGCCTCAATTGGTTTATTAGGAGAAGAATATTTTAATGGTCAGTGATTACACAATCTCAGTTGAACAAGTAATAAAACAGTAAAAACGAGAACATAAACCTAACATGCATGCAAAACTTTTATTAATTTACAGTAGAACTTAATTTCTTGTGAACTGAGCTTCATATTCATTAGTGTGGAATTTGGATTTTCAGATAAAAGAATCAAAAATCTTGATATCAGGTTGTATTTTCTTATTATGAAAAGAAAAATCTTGCAAAATAATTCTCATTATCAATAACGTAGCATGACTTCTGTATAATAAAATGGCCTCTGCCCATAATCTGATTAAGAAAAGGCAGGACCTCTATTGGGTACTGCAAAAGTTCCTGCTTTTTAAATGTTATTTGAATTAAAGTGTTGGAAAATCTATTGTTTTACAAAGACTTATTCTGTTCTCTTTCTAGTACAATGATCCAAACATTGAAATATGTTTATGGAAGCCACGGAATACGAAGGGGATTGTATCGTGGATTATCATTGAATTACATCCGTTGTATTCCTTCTCAAGCTGTTGCCTTCACCACTTATGAATTTATGAGGCAGTTTTTACACCTCAATTAAAGACTGATGATCTCCCCCCCCAGTTTATAATGTATTGAACAGTAAGTTTCAGAATATATTTGAGAAATCACTAGTATTTAAAGTGCTTTCTTTAATATATGAAAACACAGTAAAAAATTGAAGGAGCTCAACAAAGCTTAGCAAAGTTTACTATGTCTGTATTTTGCAAGAATGGATATATGGTTTACTTAACTGAAATCTATGTGGTTCCAAAATATTGTATGTTTGTGTTCAACTTTTAAAATTTGATCACTTTTTTAAATTTAGGATTTTTTTTTAAGATGTCTGTATGCCTTAGCTAAAATATAAGCTGTAGGCACACTTCAAATTACATTCCATGTAATTGAATTGAAAATGCTTATTTGCTTATTTGGTTAGGGATGATGTGTCATTTAGTGCTGTAGAAACTCAATTCAGAGCCTGCTTTTGAGAGCCCATTCATGGATTAGTGTATTGGGTAAAATTACTTTAGATTTTTGTAATAATTAGAAAATAGCTCATACTTTATGATACATTGTTCCTTAACTAGAATCAAAAGTGGTGCTTCGGTTCTTATATAATTTAGTTTAGCACTGTTAACTATTGGATGTTTTTCCTCTGAATCATGCTGTATTATTGAACTTTTGAACTCTCAAAGTTGGAGTAGGTGGGTGAATGGGTGGGTTTATAACACAAACACAGACATTCAACTATATAGCATTCTGAAATTAAGTGCAATCCTTTTGATAGAATTTGATAATGCTCTCAATCCATTTTTAGTTTATCCCTACATTTGAAAAAAAAAGTACAAAAAGAATTAAATGATCCTTGGATATTAGGACTTGAGGTTTTCCAATAGCACTAAAATGAATATTGTATATATCTTCTCAGCCTATTTAACCTTCCATATTTTATAAATGAAGTTATTAAGAAACTTATTTTACATGGAAAATTGTTTGACTTCACAAAGCTACTGTTTGGATTTCACTTAGAGTTCAATTAAAACTAAAAACTACAGAGAAGCAGATGACACTGTGAGCATGTGGAAATGCTGAAAGTTTTTGCAACTTTATAGCATTAGATAAAATACTTATATAAGTAAATTAGGGTATATGTCTTTTAGGGTCTTTAGTTTGAGCAGATAAAATAGTGTATCTATGTGAATTGCACATTGATCAAGATGTATATCCATCTTGGATCAAGATGTATATCCATCTTGTATATCTATGAGAGAGAAGATAATTAAAATAGAAAACAAAAAAAATGTTAAAAGTCTACTTTCCTAAAACAGTTTTCAAGCAGGAATTACAATTCATCTGCTTTGCAGCCTGTTTTCAGTATCTGCATAGATGCAGCTTGTAAGTAGATAGCTCATTCTGTTACTTTTGGGTGATTTATGTGTGACTTTACAACTTTTCTAATTGGGGGCTGTGTCATTAAATCTTTTTAAATGAGCCTGCCACAAGACTGAAACTGGAGCATTTCAGTCTAGTTGTTTTCAAATTGTACTATGATGATGAATTGCAAGTTGACAGCCCACACCTGGATGTCATTATTTCATTTTCAGGGGAACTTGCTTATATTAGTAATCAGTCCTACCATTTCTTGTCTGGATGATGTCATGGATAAATTATTTTCCTGAACTAGCCTTCGTCTTTCATCAGACCCTCCATTCCTCCAACTTTATTTCCTCTTGCCCATAGTGAATTGAGAATGTCTTTTAAGGATTTATTTGATCCATGGACTTTATAAAAGTAGAAATCTGATAATCACCCTTAAAATTATAAAATCACATCCTTCTCAATGTTTAATATAATTTTATTTATTTATTGTAAATAGTATATATTATGAACTGAAAATGGCTATGTTACCAAAAAATAATAGCTGTAAACTGGGTATTGCTCATGGCCTGTACCTAGGACATACCATCTTAAATTCTGTGGTTTGACTTGAATGATAATTGAAGGCATATACCTTTAAATATGTAATTTGATATATTTCTGGGCAGAAACATGTACCTATTTTTTTTAATAAAATGTCTTGAATAACGACATGACTGAATATCGTAAGCATAGAAATATATGTCTTTAGGATTACAGTTTTCCCTTGGTGCAGATTTATAAGATCCTGATGAATGATTAAACAGAACCGTAGTTATATGTTCTTCCTGGGCAATGTTTCGATGCTGATGTACAGTTCTATAACTTCTGAATGTTGGCTCTGTACTTGCTGCAATTTGAAAGGATAGCTCTCTGAAAGTAGCAATCAAAATACAATATACAGCAGGGGTCCCGAACTTCAGGGCCACGGCTCACTACTGGGCCATGACCTGTACTGGGCCCCGGGCGAGCCTGCAAAGCTTAATTTGCGTATGTGTGTGATTTGGATTGTGAAATGATTCTTACCTCTGAAAAGGCCACCACCAGTCTGCAGAACCAAAAGGATTGGGGACCCCTGCAATACAATAATGCCTTTATTGCCTCGGAGTCAATGGGGCCGATTTATAAATAGAAATTGAATTGCAGTATCTTTTGTCATTTATATTATTGCCCTTTAGTCAATAGAAGTAATTCCAAGAAATTGTTGCAATATATATATATATATATATATGTGACAACTTTACTTCAGGAAAGGTAAATTATCCCTTTAATTTGACTAGGGATTACATGGGATTCTACATCCTTTTTAACAACAAGCAAATTGACTTGCTATTGCCCAGTTCCAAGATGCAAACAACTTTCTGCTCTAGCATACAGATTGGCATTACCAAGTGGGCTCATGTTTATCAACCTGACTGAATTTAGCCTTTTTTGCTGCTGACTTTGTAGCTAAAGATTCCTGGTTGATCTTCTGAGTATGAAGTTGATCATATATTCACCATTGAGGCTCTGCAGAACTTTGGATTTAAAAAAGGTTCCGGGCCCTAATAGTCTCTCTTGGCAATGCCTTGAAACTGTGATGGCGAATCTATGGCATGCGAGCCACAGGCAAACTTAACTCACTGTGCATGCGCATGCCTCACAGCTGATTTTTTTTTTGGTTGGTTTGAGGCCTTTTTCTGCTTCCCAGAGGCTTGGAAAAAGCCTCTGCAAGGCTTTTCAGGACGAATTATAGGGCTGTTTCGTCACTTCCTGTCATACCAGAAGTGACAAAACTGGCCTATCATTCGACCTGAAAAGCCTTGCAGAGGCTTTTTCCAAGCCTCTGGAAGGCCGAAAAAGGCCTCAAACCAGCTGTGAGGCACAGTGCAGGTAAGGGGGTGGGGTGGGAGATTGCGCACACATGTGCAGGAGGTGTGGGGAGAGGTGGTGCGCATTGCATTCTAAGAGCTGGCACACAAGTGCATGTGCGCTGGTGTGCATGCAATTTTTTGGCACAGGAGCCCCAAAAGGTTAGCCACCACTGCCTTAAAGCATTGTCTTTTCTCAGCCAGCTGCACTATGATCCTAGGAGCACATCTGATTAGAGGAACTAAGTACATCCCTGCACAATTGAAGCATCCTTTTCCTTTCACACTGATAACGAGGAACCCTCCTTTCAAACCCATTTAGAAATGCTTAATTGCAGCTTGCTCCTGCGATGTGGATGAGTGGGTAAAAGAAGTGATGCTCGCAAACCAAGCTTGATTGCTGCTTTGAAGTGTGTAGAATGATTTGCTATTGTTTTGGAGGACCTCTTCTGTGGCAGTGTTTATCACAATCCTTGTAAACTTTTTGCTGATTCTTGAGTAGGTGAAAGTACTTTTATTGAAATTACTTGCCTCTGGAATTTTTTGGAAATTTCAAAGTCCCAGAAAAAAGGAGCGTGTGATAAAAATGTAACCCTTTACAAATCTTAGTGCATTTTGTAATTTTAAGAGTATGCAGTGCAATATTTGTGATTTACCATACAATTGGTAAATCATATATACTTGTGAAATTTAAAATAAAATTATCCAGAGTATTCCTAACAATTTTTTTTTAAAATTCAGTATGGGAGAAGGAAAAATTCAGAAAAATATGTACTTTTATATTTCCCCCTCCAACCTTAACATTTCTACAGTATATTCCTCCCATTTTCAATTATTATTAATGAACATCAAGTAAGGAATTCTTAAGGAAGGAAGAAACTGATCCTGATGAATTTGATAACTTTACCCAGAAATCCCTAAAACAATAAAAAGCTGGCATTCAAAGTAAATACTGCTTACAAATACAGCCACATCAGAAAAGGATGAATAAAGCCTTTTTTTTTTTTGTTTGTTTAAAACCCAGGTTGATCATGAGAGATCATCCAATTTATCCCTTAAGCAGGGTATCAAACCCAAGGCCCACAAAGCGTTTGGATCTGGCCCTGGAAACAGCAAAGGACCAGCCTGCAATGCCTCTGCCAGTGAAAACTGAACTCCCTCCTGGGCTCCATTTTCTCTGGCAGAGGGCTGCAGGAGGCCGTTGCAGCTGAAAACGGAGCCTGGGAGGGCTGCGGGTGGCCCTCACAAGTCCCCTTTGCTGGCAGTATGCTAGTGAAACAAATTACAAGCAAAAGTGGCATTTGATCACACGAGTGATGTCAAGCTGGCCACACCCACTCTGGCCATGCCCCCCAGGTCAGACACAACCCTGATGCGGCCCTCGATGAAACAGAGTTTGGCACCCCTGCATGATAGTCTCTATTTAAAGACCACAAGTAAAGGGGAACTCAGCATGCCATGTTGCAACCTCTTCCGGTGGCTTCTAGCGTATTAAGTAGAAGATACTCCTGATGAGGCTGCTTGCTTGTATTTTCAACCTAATTCCTTTGGGGCAACATATGAATCTCTGGGATTTGCTTTTGGTGTCACCTGATTGGAAACATACAAACTATGAGAAAACTCAATATTGCTGTCCTGGAGCCATAAATTTATTCCACAGTAAGTATTTAAAGTAAGTATTTTAACTGTGAATTTGCAACTTTTTAGGCTTATAGTTTTGTTCATTGTTCAGGCTACAAAATACCAGTCTTTATTCAGTTATATTGCTGTTCTGTTAATATACAAATTAATGCAAAACTATTTTTAAAAGTAACAGTAGTTCTGTGCTGTTCCAGTTTCTATGCAGTACTGTAGTATACCTCTAATAGCTGCCTTCTTATGGAAATTGCTTTCTAGATGTATCCACAATACATCCACTGAATAAAATGAATAAATCCAGCTGTTCTGGTTCACAATAAACCACTAAGACAAAAGTAGCTAGCTATCCATTTGCCAAAAAGTATTGTATGACCAGACCTCATAGATTGGCATCTATATATTTGCTTTTGAGAATCAAGAGGGATGTGTGAAAAATCATGCTATCCTTTGGGGGCAGTTCTAGGGAAGAGCCAAGTTTGTCCACTACAAGATACTTTTTAGTTCAGAATTTTTGAGCCTCGGCCTTAAAGTAACGACTTCCAATTCCCCAGCCAGAACTGGGAGATTAGGTGGCACACACCTTCAAAGAAACACTGTCTTACATCTTGTTTGATGTAGTTTGAAAATGGATTTACAGTTTCTCAGGAGTTAAATTCACCTGTCCCCATCTGCTTGGAACTTTGGAAACAAGTGCTTGGTCTGTTTATGTTTTGTGGAATTTGCTTCCTTTTGCTGCAATTTTAGCAATCTGTTTACTTAAATTTATTGAATAAAGCATGATTGAGAGGGTTTGTAACAGTAAGCCATTATTTTTTTATATTTATTTATGAAATTTATTTGTTGCACATCTCAGGATTGGAGCGATTCAGGAGATTACAACAGAATAATATCAAGAATATAAAAACCTTGTTATTTAAAAAAAGTTTAGTATAGCTTTTCTTAAAGTGTGGCTGAAGGCCTCTGGGGGTCCTCAAAATAATTTGCCAGGTATTAAAACATATTTGCAAACATTTAAAACTATTTTTTCCTATCTTTAATTTGTTAAAAGTATAGGTTTTCTTCACCTAATTGACTTAATAGTTATTTTACATGATTTAACAAACCAAACATTATAATTTAACATAGGCTGTATCCTGGACTTGACTTAATGTTAGTTTTACGAATGTGTTTTAATTCTGGCTTAAACAATTTTATCATCTGGACTGGTTTATGACCACAATAAACTAAATTGAGTTAGATTCAACAAATCAATATTCTGTAACTGCATGAATCTTAATATAGTAAACATAACACATGAACAAAAGCTGTTTTGGATGCCTCCATGTCATACTAGATGCCATACTAGAATTCAACATAACGCATACATAAGCAATAGACCCCAGAGTCTTAGATTTTAAAAAGAGCTGATTTTGACAAACTCAGACAGAACTTGGGAAAGATTCCTTGGATGAAAATCCTAAAGGGGAAAACAACTCAAGAAGCTTGGGAAACTGAAAAATATGATAATACCATTGAAAAAGAAACAAGAAATCCAAGAAAAAAACCAGCATGGCTACATAAACATCTCTGACAAATTGAAAGACAAAAAGGATAAGTACAAAAATGGAAAGGGGGGGTGTCAGATAATTAAAGCAGAATATTAGCAGATAGCCAGAATCTGCAAAGATGAGTTTGACACCCCCTGCTAAGGCCAATCAGCATAGCATCAATAGCTGAGAAGATACTGTAAAAGATTTTAAAAAATTGCCAGTATCTAGAGATGAGTAAGGTAATGACTAGCATTATATTTTTTATATAATGTATATAACTTTTAAAGTAACATGAGGTTTATTTAAAAAACAAATCATGCCAAACCAATCTTATTTCATTCTTGAACATAGTGACTAAATGAGTAGAACAGCAAAATACTGTGGACGTCATAGATTGCAGCAAGGCATTCCACAAAATAGACCACAGCCTACTTCTTGGTAAACTAGAAAAAAAGTGGGATAGATAGGATCACCACCAGATGGATTTGTAACTGGCTGACAAATCATACTTAAGGAGTAGTCCAGAATGGTACTACGTCTACATGGAGGGAAGTAAGCCATATCACAAGGTTCCATTTTACGCTCAGTAAAATCAGTAAAATCCTCAACATCTTCATAAATTAGAAGAGAGAATAGAATGAGAACTTACCAAATGTGCGGATGATATTTTTTAATATCATCCGCACGTTTAAGCCCATGCCTGCCCATTAAGCTGGCAGGAATAGCTAACACCCTAGATAATACGCTCAAGATCCAGAGGGATCTTGACAGACTTGAACACTGGACCGTATCTAACAAAATGAAATTCAATGTAGAGAAGAGCAACAAAGACGATTAGGGGACTGGAAGTTAAAACATGAAGAACGGAACTGGGCCTGGCTAGTCTAGCGAAGAGAAGGACCAGGGGAGACATGTTAGCAGTCTTCCAATATTTGAGGGGCTGCCACAAAGAGGTAGGGGTCAAGCTATTTTCCCAAGTTCCTAAAGGCCAGATTAGGAATAATGGATGGAAACTGATTTAAAGGGAGATTCAACCTAGAAGGAGACATTTTCTGACAGTGAGAACAAATAACCAACAGAACAGAAGTTGCAGGGAGCACAAATACTGTATATGAAAGAGCTGGCCTGGAAACTGGAGATAGAGTTCACTTTAGACGGGGGTCTTCAAACTTGACAGCTTTAAGACTTGTGGACTTCAACTCCCAGAATTCCTCCTCCAGTCATGTTAGCTCAGGAATTCTGGGAGTTGAAGTCCACAAGTCTGAAGAGCCTTGCCAAGTTTGAAGACCTTTTGACTTGAGCCATGAAAGCCCCCTGGGTCACTTTGGGCGAGTGACTTTCTCAACGCACAGGGTGGTGGTTGTGCGGAAGCTAGGAGGGAGGCCTGCGATGTATGCTTGCAGACTTGACTCACTTATAAAGTCATAAAAGTGGGATAAAAATATCACAAATAAAATAAATGGCCACCAACACAGGGGAATCCGCGTCCTGTGGCCTCCTTTTCCTTGTCACAGCCGGTTCGCGAACCAGAGGGAAGGGGGGAAAAAAATCGGGCCCGCCGGTCAAAGCCCCTTCCTTCCCCTCAGGTGCCGGCGGGAGCCCCTTCCGAGCAAGCGGCGGTCCCATCCACGAAAGCAGCGAGAGCCGCCTGGGCAGAGGGAGCCGCGGCAGCCTCGCCCCTTCCTCTTCGAAAGGCGCGCGGAGGCGGGGCAAACGGGCCAGGCGAGCGGCGGATTTGGCGGGCTGTCGCGGCCGACCTCCCGGTCTTCCGCATGGCGGCAGGGGAGGAGGAAGCTTTGGAGGCTGGACGGAGCCACGCTGGAGGAGCTGATGGAAAGCAGCTTCGTGGAAGAGCCGCCGGCGGAAAGGTGTCGTCTCGGCCGAGGCTGAAGCGGGGGCTTGAGAACGCCGGCTGTGGGTGTGTGTGTGTGTGAAATGCGAGGGATCCCCCGGCTTGAAATCTTAAATGCAGGCCTGGTTTGATCGTGGTTTAGGGAAATGTCGTTCACGGTACCCTATAGTAAGCTCAGAGAAGCAAGTCGGTTCTTCTGGTTCAATTCGGGAAGGGCTCCATAGGGATCATCAAGACGGTTACAAAATTTTCCCCGATGTGAAAGATAAATATAATCATAATAACCATAATAACCATAATAACCATAATAATAATATAATAATAATAATAATAATAATAATAATAATAATAATAATAATAATAATAATAATAATAATAACCACAATCATAATAATTATAATAATATAATAAATAATCATAATAATCATAATGGATAATAATGATAACCAGAGATGGGCCCGTACGAATGTTGTTTTACAATGAATAGTAAATATAATGCTTCCCTCACCTTTTGGCTGTAGATAATGGTTCTCACTTGAAATCCCTTCTGAGTCCTTTTGAGAGGGAAGCATAAATAGGCAAGACGGGTAGCCACAACCACAGCACTGAAATATTACCCCCTTTTTAACATGCAGTGACATCCCTGCCCTGGTCCTTCAGCTGGAAAATGTGAATGGTTATTCTATTGTAGGTGTAATTATCTCTTTTACCATCTAAAAATAATTGCCTGCCTAATTCTTTTAGGTTTCCAAAGAAAATGATTGGCTTCCCGGATACTGTCCTTCAAAGAGGTTTGAACAACAGATACTGTGTTGTACATGTCCAGGATGACGAAGAATGTGAGAAACGTCTGACAATCATTTCTTCTCTGCTTGATGATTCAGAGAGAGAGCTGTGCATCCTTCAGGATGACTGGTAATTCCTGGGCAAATACAGTGGGCATTTGCCTGGCAAATTTCTAACTATATCCCTATCGTGAAAAATTAATTTTGTGATAAATTTATAAGAATAATAGTCAGTCCTGATGCTGGGTTGTTGGCCTCCTATGGCCTCCTCCATGTCTCCTGATGTACTGGCCTGTCTCCTGGTAGTGCCTCCATGCTCTGGACACTACGCTGACAGACACAGCAAAACTTCTTGCCACAGCTCGCATTGATGTGCCATCCTGGATGAGCTGCACTACCTGAGCCACTTGTGTGGGTTGTAGACTCCGTCTCATGCTACCACTAGAGTGAAAGCACCGCCAGCATTCAAAAGTGACCAGACCATCAGCTAGAAAGCATAGGAACTGAGAAGTGGTCTGTGGTCACCACCTGCAGAACCATCCTTTATTGGGGATGTCTTGCTAACTGCCTCTGCTTTCCACCTGTTGTCTATTCCATTTGCACAACAGCATGTGAAATTGATTGTCAATCAATGTTGTTACCGAAGTGGACAGTTTGATTTCACAGAAGTGTGATTGACTTGAAGTTACATTGTGTTATTTAAGTGTTCCCTTTATTTTTTTGAGCAGTGTATATTTTTGGGGTGTGTTGGACCAAGGCGAAGCACAAAGGCTGGATTCACATAGTGGGTTAGCATAATACGATTAACTGTTTTGTGATTCAACATGTCTTGTGAACATAACTCATAAGCAAATTGGAAAAAGTATGCTGTTTTAGTTCTCTCAACCACCCTTCTGTCGTATTATTTATTTATGTAACTAGTATTTATTTTGTATTTAATTAATTTTTGCTCACATTTTTTCACATATTGTTTCATTTCATACGTATTTACCCGTGCCCTGTTTTATAATTTCAGTTTATGTAGTTGACCATCTCCATTCATGAATCTGGATGGCTAACCACAATTAAAAACATAATAAAATACATAATTCTAAAAACAGTGCACAGTTATAAGCAGTTGAGATAAAAAAACAGAACCACCACCAACAAATTAGTATAACTATTGCACAGAGTGCTCTGCACATTTGACTTCACAAATCCCACTGATAAAAATGTCTTTAGGTTTTGTGAAAGATAAGCAGGATTGATGCCATTCTGATCTCTGAGGGGATGATATTCCAAGCAATAGAATATAATATCACTATTATATTATGTATTATTTATGCTAATTATAATTAAAATGGCTCTAATCTAAGCAATTTTGAATGCAGATAAATTATGCCTTTTAGCCAGTAAACTACCCAGTTTTGTTAGTCTAGCAGATTTGGGTTTCAAAAATCCACATGACGGGGAAATTTTTTTGTCCTGTTTATGTGGGGATCTGTATGTGCACATACACAGAGAAAAGGTGAATCACTCACAGAAATCATAGTTTATTTTCTTTATTTTATCTTCTATTTCCAAACATATTTGCTCCCTTTAATCTTTTTTAAAGGATTTCTGTTCCAGTCCAGCCTGGTGATATAATTCACTTAGAAGGAGAGTGTAATTCTGGTATCTGGATAATAAATGCAGATTCAGGATACTTAATTCTGTATCCAGATGTGTTACTTTCTGGCACAACTGTATCAAAGAGCATTCAGTGCATGAGAAGAGCTATACTGAGTGAAAAATTCCGGGTAAGTAAAATAAATAAATATTGGATTTAAATGTTTAAAAGCAGCTGTCATGTTAATAATTTTTATCATAAATAAAATCAATTTACTTTAGCTCCAAAATGGTGCTGGATTATTGGATGGATTCATTTGCTGGTGTTTCAAATAACATTTAATTAAATGTATATTTAATTAAATATATTATATATATATAATATATGATATATTATATATAAGATATATAATATATCATATATTATTACTTTACAAGTGAACCTATTAGGATAGAGGTCTTCTGAATGCTTTTGTTACTTCCACATGTATATTGGAGGTGATGGACCCTGATTCTTTTATAAGGCAGTAAATAGAGGCAGTACTTGCCTGTGTTTTATCAGTTTCATCTGCCATGACAGCTGGGATTTTGTTAGATTAAAGCATGGGTGTCACATTGCTGTCATACGATGTTTCACAACATTTTCTCCATTTATGTAGCTGTGGTGGACGTGGCTGCATGTGATGCATCCCTGGATTAAAGCATGTGCCAGACTGTTTTATCTTGATAACTTTTCCCATATTATTTGTTTGAAAAGATCATAATATCTGGGAGCTTATTTTTTAATATGGGTAAAAAATATGGTTGGGCCAGTAGTAGCCCTTTATGCTCCAATCATCAGCATGAGACTTTTAATATTTTCATGGAAACAAAATTTTTTTCTTTATTTCTTCTAAAAATATAACAAAAACAGCACTATTGCACTTGGAGACTAGAGATACTGGTAAAAATGTACATTCAGACTTCAATTATCTGTTATTTTTGAAAGATTTATAATTAGAATAATAGAAAAATTGTAGAAAAATAATACTTAACTAAGAAACAGTCTTTATAATCTTATAATATAAGATAGCACATTCATTCCTTAGTTGTTTTAATATTCTTTTTTGCTATATGTTGTATGTTTTTCTATTCTTAGCTTTCTTGGCTTATTTCAAGCATATCTCTGCTCAGAAATAAGTTACTGTGTTTAGTGACATACTTATAGTAAGTGTATGTATTGTACAGGCCTTGACCTTAGTATGAGCATAGTAAGAGGAGCATAGAATTTTGCAGATTAATTGATATTAATGAGACATTAATTTGATTAAAGACAAATTTATGCAAATATTTTGAAAGTGGTTGTTCTGTTTTACAGAAATGTGAACGTACTTCACGTGCAATGCTGGTAGGCACAATTTTGCATGAAATTTTCCAGAAAGTGGGAATAAATTTTACACAGGAAAAAGTGAAAGAAATTGCTTTCTCAGCTGTTCATGGACCAAAGTATTTAAAAGAACTGTAAGGATTATCAATAAATAATTTTTCAGAACTATATTTTCTTAGTTTTAATACTTAGTGGAGACTAGTTTGTGTAGTGTTGTTGTGCTTTGCTACTGTTGTTGACCATGTGAAAGCTGTTTCATTAGAACTCTCTGAATCAAAGATTCACTTTGTGAAAATGTTTTCGGTTACCAGGTTTCCAGTATTCAGCTATCAATTCAGTTTACAATGGTGAAGCATTTTCCTTCTCATTCTCGTGATTGGGAATGTATGCTAAAATACTTTTCATATTTTCACATTACTATTTTCCCTTCTTTTTTGATCTGGAATGCATGAAGGACCTAGAACAGTGTGGTGCACTAAAGGTGAAGACCTAGGTAGCAATAGATGTTTCTCTATCAGAGTGCAAAGAGAAAATATCCACTATGAACTCTGGAAAGGCATCAGGAAGAGCATCTGGCCAGTAAACTCTCAGCTTCGCTCAGCCACCACAACCTCATCTTGAAGCAAAGAATTACAGGGTCATCAAAGAAAAGAAAAAAACATGGACCCAGGTCTCCATTCAGTCACCCAAAACCTTGGATGTGATCCTTGAGTTCCTTTGCAAATTATTATTAACTCTAGTTGGTTTCATAGATCCAGTTTGGTCTAGTGGTTAAAGCAGCAGCCTCAAAAGCAGGAGAGCATGACTTCAAGTCTGCCTTAGCCATGGAAGCCAGCTGGATGACTTTGAGCCAGTAAAGTGCAACTGAGGGTTACTGTGGGAAAAATAGGAGGAAGGTATGTTTGGATATGTTTTCTGCCTTGAATTATTTATAAAAATAATAAAGGTGGAATACGAATAAATAAAAAATTGAATTAAGTTGTCATTTTATTAATAAAATTAATTTATGATCCTGACCCCTTTTTAATTTCTTATAGCTGACTTTTCGCTAAATGAAAAAAAGCCAAATAGCTTTTCTTGTCTACCTTATGTAAACTTATCAAACATTCTTCTTTCACTCCTAAAGGTATCAGTTAAATCTGGAGCAAAAGGATATAATGCATGAGATTGAGGAATACTTCCCATCTTTTATTAAATGGGCAGAGGTCTATACATACAAACACAGCCAAAATAATGTACAGTTAAAACCGTAAGTAATTGTTAATTGAACACAAACAAACTTAACACGCTTTTTAGTGCAATGTTTCCCAGCCTCAATATTTACCACATTAAAAATTAAAATGAATGCATTCATTGAATTTGATTATTGAAACATTTAAAAATATTAAACCCTTAGATATTAACATAAATATTTCCCATTAAATATTTTAACAATAAATAATGAGTATTTTAAATTTCTTCAAATATCTTTGGCATTATTATTTTGGTATTATTTGGCAAATAATTTTGATTTTCCAAATTCCTGAGCGGGTCTTGGGGAAGCTGCACTAAGTTATCCTGCAGTTTGGTTTTATATCACAAGGCATGATGTAGCCTGTATGTATTATGGCTTAGTGTATCATAAACCCATCCAATTGTGCTTTATTCAATAAATTAATGTAAGCAAATCACCACAGCACAAATTTGTATACATGTCTTCAATTCCTTGCTCCCCCCCAAATACAAATTGTTAAATATTGTGTCACCTGAACTATCCAGTGACAACACGTTTTCACGCTTGTATTATTCATAGCTTTCCTGATGTTGTAGGTGAGCTATATTTAGTAGTCAAAAACTAGAAGCAGTTTGGTTATATCTTTTCCAGAAAATATCCAATTTTTGTTATGATCTTTACAAAAGGCTGGTTCTGTTTATTTATGCTGATATTTTCTGCATATTTATGCTGATATGTTCTTTATTTCAGGAGCTAAACACAGACTAATAATAGCCTAAGTTGTTCAGACACATTTTCTTAGGCTGGGGTACTATTTCAATCTTCTATTGAACAGGAATGAAGGATTTTAATTGTTCTTCCTTGTGTCTTTCATGAAATGCATAGTTAACAGTTTAAATTAACACATACAAATTGTTTTGTGATAGGCTAGGAGCTAAGTCCTGTTATAGTGTCAAAGTTACAGAAATCCTGGATGTTGAGGAGAATATCTGGTGCCCCAGGTTTGGCTTAAAGGGCAAGATCGATGTGACAGCTGGAGTAACCATTCATGAAAGATCTAAAACTCAGACAAGAATAATACCACTGGAGCTTAAAAGTGGAAAAGAATCTAACTCTGTAGAGCATAGAAGTCAGGTACATGTTGGAATATATATATGGAATGTAAAGTTTAAATACATGAAGAATATAAGATTATATGGACATATTTGCAACGCATTTTGTAGATAATCTTCTGTGCTGGGTTGAATGATACTTTATTTCCATGATTTCCTGACATTGCCTTTTTGGTCTTCATAGTTGAAAGGTGCCAGGAATATCTCATTTGACATTCCTGGCAAGTTAGGAGAAGGCTGTGTCACCTGAAACAGCCAGCTACTGGAGTCTGTTTAGTATAATGGTTAGAATATTTTTGAAGGAGGAATGTTTTCATCTAGGCAACAGCAAGCCATCATCTGATGCAATTATATGAGATTGTTTCTGGGGTTAGAATTTACATAGCACTTACTCTGTATTGATGATCTTAGGATGGTCATGAATCAGAAAATATTGAATATTGAATTACTGTAGTTTTAATAATCTTTCTCAGTAATCTAAAATGCTGCACATGTCTTCACTTTGTTTCTTTGTTTAATTTTTGGTTTTGTTTTAAATATCTTTTTAGGTAATTTTGTATTCCTTACTGTGTCAAGAAAGGCGAGTTGATCCTGAAGGTGGATTTCTCTTATATTTGAAAACAGGCAACATGATTCCTGTAGTAGGAAGTCGTATGGATAGGAGAGGTAACTTTTGTGATAGCAAAAATATCTGTTGCAACAGCCTCCTGCAACCCTTTGCCAGCAGAAATGGAGCTTGGGAGCCTGTTTTCTTTGGCAGAGCGCTCAGGCTGCCACAGGCACTCCCAACATGAGTGACATCGAGCTGGTCACACCCTAGCCCTAATCCCTCCCTCCTCCTCAAGGTCAAATACAACCTTGATGCAGCCCTCAATGAAATCAAGTTTGATACCCCTGAGTTACAGTAAATCATCTTCATATATTACAGGGCTGTGCCTAAGAGATAATGATCAGGACTTTGAACTGGGCACAGAAGCCTTCTGTTCACCAATCCAGCAATCTTTCAGGGGGTGTTAATGTGTACTCTCAAAGTTGTCCTGTTAGCCCGCAGAACTATATTTAATAAAGAGGTTGACTTGAGCCATGATGGAACTATATTTAATAATTTGCTCATTTTCAGGGGAATGGAGGAATGAATTCATAGGGCCAGTCCTCAAATATACTAAATGCCCAAGTTTTGCTGTATGTTTTTTTCATGCCCTTTACAATTGAGAATGTCTGAACTTGTTTTTCTTTTTCTCCTTTGCAGAACTGATTAAATTGAGAAATAAGCTGGCCTTCTATTTAATCCACAACACATATAAATCTATAGGAAAAAAGCAAACACAGCTTGCCCCTCTACCTCCTTTGATTAATGATAGCCAAGCATGTAGCTATTGCTCTCAGAAGCAGAACTGTATACTTTATAGTAGGTAAGTTTCTTTTAAAGAGGTTATATGAAAGTGTGTCTTAGTCGAGAATGGCTGATACCATAATTACAAGAATCATTCTTGCTTTGATATAAGCAGTGATGGGATTCAGCCAGTTTGTACCACTTCAAGAGAACCAGTTGTTAACTTTCTGAGCAGTTTGATGAACTGGTTATTGGAAGAAATCATTAGGGCAGAGAACCAGTTATTAAATTATTTAATCCTACCACTGGGTATAAGGAACCATGTAATAGAGCAGGGGTCTCCAAACTTGGCAACTTTAAGACTTGTGGACTTCAGTTCCCAGAATTCTCCAGCCAGCATAGTATACCATAACTGGCTAGAGAATTTTGGGAGTTGAAGTCCACAAGTCTTAAAGTTGCCAAGTTTGGAGACCTCTAATAGAGGAAACAGGAAAGTAGGAATCATGCAATCTAGATTTTTTTTCAGGTGGACTCATGTTTAGTTGTGTTTCAGGGCTGTGGAACACCAGAAAGATGTCTTAATACCTCCAGATATGGTGGCTGCTACTGAAAAGGAGATCTGTCATTTAAAGCCTTCTCACTTGGAATATTTCCATCTCTGGTATCTAATGCTAACTTTAGAGTCCCAGTATAAAGATGGGAAAAAAGGGCGTAAAAATGTATGGATGCTGCCTGCTGCAGAAAGGTAAGACAAAGACTTAACAAGTATAAACAGTGAATTTTGTAAGCTCATTTATAAATGTTATTCTACACACTACAATAAAAAGAAATGGCATAGCTTGAGTTTTTCTCTAATGGAAGAAATCCAAACCCAGTTTATTCTTTGTTCTTGATGTTTGCAGAGAAAAACATGGGGACTGCATTGGAAATATGATCAGAATAGAAAATGTAGTAGAAGTTTCGGATGGACAATATCTGCATTGGTTCCAGCGTAGAGATGATTGTGTGCCAATCACAACTTTGATGGTTGGGGACAGAATTGTTCTAAGTGATGAAGACAACAGTTTGCTTGGCTTATCTACTGGCTATATTCAGGAGGTTAATAGAACCAAACTTTCCTGCTTATTGGATAGGTATTAATTGCATTGTATTGCATTTATATTTCACTTGCTGAGAATTTTAAAAAGCAACATTTTATAATTGGGAATAAGATTACACGTCCCCGCTAATAAACAGTGATATTTCTATTTACTGTGACATTAGCAGATATGTATATAGATATTTGAATGTCTGCCTTATTGAAGCTGTTTTGTTAAGTATCAATACTGCTTGTACTTTGGATTTCATTTAGCAAAATGTTTTTCTCTGGAGATGTGTGAATGTCAGGATGAGGTATGTTCCTGGTGAGAAATGGGACTTGCATAGAAGCTACTGTATCATAGTTGAAATGGCCAAAAGATTTAAAATATATTTTGTATGGACAGAAGGTATTTGAACTTTCTGTGGAATTTTACTGGTTCTGTTTAATGTGTTTCAGGAATTTATCTCATCTCTCTGGGGATACTGTATATAGATTAGATCATGAGGAAGGAGCACTTGGCATAGAAGCTCCTTTAGCAAATCTTTCTAAATTAATGGAAAATTCTCCTGCCAGGTATTTTTCTGGTCTTTATTTCCACACAAGTAACATTACTCTTAGAAAATATTCTACAGTTGACTATTTCATCTTTCCTCTCTTCTTCTCTTTTAGTGAAAAGCTTCGTAGCTTAATAATAGATTTCTGCAAGCCACAATTTGTTCAATACTTGAGTTCCATCCTTCCTCCAGAAGCGAAGGACACGGTTGCAAACATTCTGAAAGGTACAGGGGACAAATGATTATTACTTATAATTTATTTATCATTTTTTAAAATTGCCCATCTCCCTCATAGAGGGAAAAATAATCTAGTTTCCAGAGCATTAAGTTAATACCTTCCATTCTTTTGACACAAATATCTGTATACCTTCAACAATAATCTCATTCCACAATATAATTATTTTATTCAGTAATGTTCATAAGCAGGCATATCTTAAAAAAAATCAATGCCACAGTATTGAAAAGTTATTCAGGGTGTTGATGCAAAATTTAAATTCCAAGTTCATTTGTTGTAATTGTAACTCTTACAAATACTATATGAAGGAGGGTAATTTTTTATGTTGGATTTTTAAGTGTATTAGTATATAGAATTTTCTGGGCTGAAGAAGCACTTTGAATTTCTCTTAAAGAGCCAATTATTGCCTGGTTTCTTTACGGTGGTTCACATTTCTACCTTTTTTGCAAATATCAGGACTTAGTGGTCAGATGTAAAGTAACTACAAGCCCACAATTATTTCTCCAACTAGTACTCTCTGTCAAGCACTTTTTTACTAGTGGAATATCCCATGTGTGTGGTTTTTTTTAAATGAGCATTTATTATTAATATTATTGTCAGAAAAATAGAGACAACATTTAATTTACAAATTTCCCTTTGCATGGAACAAGTATTAGTTGTAGCACAAGGGAGTGATTACATGACTCTAATATGTTTACAACAGCAGTGAATTAGTTCCAGGTTCAGTTCTTGGCAAGTAGAAAAAAAAGACTTTGAGACTTGGAGGTAAATGGTTTTCCCTGGTTCCCCCCCAGACATGCCTATTCTAGCACAACCCTTTTGCCATCTTCTTTGGAGAGTGCTATACAGGTAGTCCTCAACTACAACCGTTTCTTTCGGGACTGTTAGAAGTTTCAGCACTGAAAAACTAACTTGCAACCTGGTCCTTGCACTTGTAACAATCACAGCATAGTCACATGATCAAAAGCCTGGCACTTGGCCTCCTGTATGTGTTTACAATGGTTGCCCTGGCTCAGGTGTCACAGGATAGCCAGTTGTGACCTTCCCAGCTGGCTCTCATCTAACAAAGTCAATGGGGAAAAACCTGGTTTCGCTTAATGACTACATGATTCACCTAACAGCTTCAGTGACTGACTTAACAATCATGGCAAAAATGGTTGTAAAATTGGGCGTGACTCACTTAACAACCGACATGCTTAGCAACAGAAATTCCAGTCCCCATTATGATGGTAAGTTGAGGACTACCTGTACTGTATTCATTGGAACTGACTTATAGGATTAGATGGAAATATATATACAGGGAACAAAGACCAAATGGTCTTTTAAAGATAACATTCTAGCATGGATATTCAAATACTTTCTCTAGTAATGTTGTTTACAGAGAAGAAATAAAGTACAGTTTTAGTTAACATGGAGGGTTAATTATTTTTCTCTTTGTCTGCTAAATCCTAGGCTTGAATAAACCCCAGAAACAAGCAATGAAACAAGTTCTCCTTTCGAAGGATTACACTCTTATTGTTGGTATGCCTGGAACAGGAAAAACTACGACGATTTGTGCTTTGGTAAGGTCTTGTATGAGCCTCTGATTTTGAAAAAGGATTAGCAACTGTCCCTTTGTTTAAAAGTTTGACCTAATGCTAGGGTGAATATGATAATTTTGATACTCAAATTGTAACATCTGAAATGTAAATGTTTAACAAACCAGGATGTGACTATGTTCTGAATGTGGACATTATATCTATCGAAGCAATGATTTCAGAGATGGTATTCAGCAGGTTCTGACCAGTTCTGGAGAACCAGTAGCAGAAATTTTGAGTAGTTCAGGGAACCGGCAAATACCACCTCTGACTGGAGANGGTTCTGACCAGTTCTGGAGAACCAGTAGCAGAAATTTTGAGTAGTTCAGGGAACCGGCAAATACCACCTCTGACTGGAGATTTTACAGTATCTCTTCTCCTGCCACGCCCACCAAGCCATACCCACAGAACCAGTAGTAAAAACATTTGAATCTCACCACTGAATGAATTATTGACAGTAAAATCATCGAAAACTTCAGATCTGTATACTTGCAGCATATACAAATTCAGTTTCACATTTTACCAATAGAGAAGTTCCAAACCCTCTCCAATATGGCAAAAAATATGTCAGAGCACATGGGCTAGTTGTTTCTGATTGTGAATAAATGTACCAACCCTCCATAATCTTCATTGTCTACATCAGAATGGGCAATCACAGAACATAGAATAATAAAGTTTGAAGGGACCTTGGAGGCCTTTTAGTCCAACCCCTCAAGCAGGAGGCTCTATACAATTTCAGACAAATGATTGTCCAGTCACTTTTTGAAAGTCTCCAGTGATGAAGCAACTGCAATTTCTTGAATTCCTGCTTGTTTTTATTTTTGGCCTGCAGAGCCATCTCTGACTATAGTTGCTGAAAACTAATGACCGTGTTTTGACACTTTAAGATGGTAAGCAATAAATATGACCTGAAATAGGTTTAATATACAGGTAGTCCTCATTTAGTAACCACAATTGAAATTGTCAACTTAACAAGTTACTTTTTCATCATTGCTGTGCACAGTTGCTAAATGAGGCAGTTGCTAAACAAGGATTATCTGTATTTAAATCACATTCTCCTACTTGCCATCTGCTTTGCACTGTAATCTGCCCACTGCAATCACACTGCTATTAACTATCAAAAAGTTGCTCACTCCTGAACTTACAGAGTGCATAGACCCTTACTTGCCAGAGACATGAAAATAGAGTTCTCTTGTTTTTCCACTCAGATTTCCTACAGTATGGAAGAAATCTATACTTCAAGAGTTGATATGGTCATTCATGCCCTAGTCACCTTCCATCTTGAGTATTGCAATGCACTCTACATGGGGCTTCCCTTGAAATGCATCTGGAAGCTCCAGTTGGTTCAAAATCCAAGGCCCCACATGGTTTTGTACAGTTCTCTATTCACATGTGTCACCTCTCCTGTGAGAGCTGCATTGCCGATTTGCTTCCGGGTGCAATTCAAAGTGCTGATTATCACCTTTCAAGCCCTTCATGGCTTGGGACCAGGTTACCTGAGGGACTGTCCCTTGCTGGTCACATCCACTCAATCCACTAGAGTGGAGAAGCAAGGAATATTGTGAGTCCTGTCCCCTAAGGAGGAACACCTGGTGGGATCTGGAAGAAGGACTTTCTCCATAGTAGCTCCCTTCCTCTGGAACATCATCCCTCCAGAAATGAGACTGGCTCCTACTCTGACGCTCTTTTGTAAAGCCCTGAAGATGTGATTTTCTCCACAAGCCTGAGGAACCTAGAATGGGATGGAGCCCATTAAATGGGTGATTTGAGTGCATGTTGTTGTTGCCAAGTGGGGGTGGGGGATTTATTATATTTTTTTTATTTTTGTTTTTCTACATTGTATTTTTATTTTCTGTAAGACACCTAGAGTTGCTGTGAGCAAGTAGGTAAGCTATGTAAATTCCCTAAAATAAATAATTTTTAAAAAATACATTTATATACAATTTGAATATGTACCTGGCAGTTAGTGAAAAATGGTCAGGGTGAGATTGGCCTGTATAATTCTGTAGACTTTCTTAAAACATTTTCTGAATGTAAGAGTTGATCCTTCTGATCTTCTCTCATATTACTCGTGTGGGGTGGGATAGAAATCAGTGCAGGGGAACTAAATAAGCAGGTTAAACTTGGTTTTTCCTTGGTTGTTTTTCCCATGTTTTAGGTTCGGATTCTTTCTGCTTGTGGCTTCAGTGTTCTCTTAACCAGTTTTACCCATACAGCAGTTGATAATATCCTTCTTAAGTTAGCCAAGTTCAAAGTAGGATTTTTGAGGCTAGGAAGAGCTCAGAAGGTTCATCCAGACATAAAGAGGTTTACAGAAGAAGAGATCTGCAGATCAAAGTGCATTAAAACCGTGGCTCAGTTGGAGGAACTATACCAAAGTCAGGTAAGGAAAATGCCTTACAGGAGTCTCGTGTTCCTAAAAAGTATCTTTACTAGGAAGTTTATGTTGATGATATTATGTTGTTTTAATTTCATAATATGTATGCCCTAATTAAGAGATCATACTAGGTTTTAATCAGATGGATAGGAAAGGTGCATTCATATTTACAACAAAGATATTGCATCTTTATTTTTTTTCATATTATATGTACATGATTTACAAAGGGGCTTTTAGCCATAGCTTCATTCTGCATGATTTTACTGCTTAGAAAGAGAATTGATCTCAGCATACATGGTCATGAGTTTGATAAATTTACAATTTGGGGACTGCTTTTTCTTGCTTTATAAATGTGCAAAAGAAGATGGATTCACCCACTCATAAATTACTTTCCTTCAAATTCTCAGGATCTGTAATGTTGTAATCCACAGTTGCTGTGCTAGAAAGGAATCCTTGCAAATAACAAATAACTTTGGGGCTCTGTAATTGGGCGTCTTTGCCACTAGATGATGCAAATTTTAACATGGAACCTGTTTGCTTAGGATCTGCTAGTTAGATAATAAATGTATACTCCTAAGGATTTAAGGGAATTAGAGTTGTCCAGAGAATGTAGAGGTTGGCCAGCCTGTGATATATTCTACAAGATAAAAAATAATTCTCAGATGTTATTATCAACAAACATGCAAACATCTTACCATTTAAATTTATGTTAAAAAATCCATGACTGATAAATGGTTGCAGAGAAAGATTAACCTTTCCACTTCATCTTTGATCAACTTTATTTCCCTGCCACCAATTTCTTTAAAAGTTAGGAGGGAAAATAGGTAGGTATATAGACAGCTGGAATAATGAACTGAAGAAACTTCTTGGATGAGAAGCGAAATGTCTTCAAAAAACAACAACAAAGTCCAGTTGCCTCTTTAAAAAAGCACCTTTGAGACAACCATGTCCTAGATGACTGAGAATCTCCATACACAGCTGAAATAATGAATTATACTTGGCTCCCTCTCAAATTCTGACAGCAGAGAGATATTAAGAACTGCATTTGATAACTTGTGCAGGGAACACAATCTAGTATTGTTTGAATGTGAATGCATTTCTGATTTAGGGTTGAAAATAGGTGCCGTCTTGTCATACTTTCTCATCTTTTTCCAGCAAGTCATTGCAACAACATGCATGGGAATAAACCACCCAATCTTCACCCATAAACGTTTTGACTTCTGCATAGTGGACGAGGCTTCTCAGATTAGCCAGCCCATCTGCCTTGGGCCTCTTTTCTATTCACTTCGATTTGTGCTGGTGGGAGACCATCAGCAGTTGCCTCCACTTGTGCAAAATCCAGAAGCCAGGTAGGCAGCATGACAGGCTATAGGAATTTACACTTACTGTTAGCCATGCTACGTGCAAGTCACTGACTGAATTTTTATTGCAGAGAACTTGGCATGAGTGAAAGTTTATTCAAAAGGCTAGAACAAAATAAGAATGCTGTTGTGCATCTAACTGTCCAGTACCGAATGAACAGGTATGTATGTAAGCATGAAACATATTGTTTCACTGCACCACAAGATTGATAAAATCTAACTTTTTTTTTTCATTTTAAATCCCTTTAGTAAAATTATGTCATTGAGCAACAAGCTGGTGTACAATGGTAAACTGGAATGTGGCTCTGAAAAGGTGTCCAGAGCTATCATTGACTTGCCTAACTTAAAAAAACTAAAATTGGAAGAGTCTTCTTCAGAAACATGGCTAAAAGAAACACTTGATCCAAATAATCCCGTTTGTTTCCTTAACACAGAGAAGGTAACTTTTATTGGGCCTCTCTTCACATCCACAACGCAATTTGATGTTGCGTTTTGTTCTGTTTCTCAGGAAATTAAAGGTGCAGAATTAATATAAAGAGGTCTCTGACAGTTGGCTTTAACTTCCATCAGGAGAATAGTGGCAGGACCATGTGGTATTGCGTCTTTGAGTAAGATAAAGTTGGCCTCTCTGTTTCATCCAGTGCAAATCTCTCTTATCCCAACAGTCTTATCATTTATTTTTCTTCCTCCTATCCTCTATCCTGTTTTTGTTTCTTTTCCATTTCCCTTGATATAGTAATTAAATATTATTTTTCTTCCTTGAGAATGGTTCATTTAAAAGCAGATTGTTTTACAAAATGTCCAAATGTTCAATTCCAATAAGACTGGCATTAGTGTAAAATTTGTTCCCTTCAGCATATTTATATAATCTACCTGCAGCAGTTTTTGCTATAGATCAATATAATCTTCCTACAATAACAAACAGCTTGAGATTGTCATTGCTGTGGATTTAAATGTAATATATGATGTTGGTCTTCAATCTAGGTTGAAGCCCCAGAACAGACAGAAAAAGGTTGTATAAGTAACATGACTGAAGCCAGACTGGTGTTCTTCATCACATCCATGTTTTTAAAGGTATTTTTCTTGTATTTAACATTATGGAGATTTTATTTATGCATTTATGTTGAGATACTTGTTAAATAAAGAGGCATACTAGTAGTCTTCACCTATTATTCAGTCCTTCAAATTGCCTGGCCTCAATATGTTTTGGGAGTGTGATGAGATTGGTGATTCATGCCTGGAAGTTGGTTTTGTCCCTTGGAATTCATGACATGTGAAGACCAAGCTTCCAATTTCCTCTAATAACAAGTTGTTGAAAATTCATTTTATTTGCAGAAAAAAGGTGGCAATTTGTTATTGTTTTCTGAGGTGAAGTAGAATGCAGTTTCCCTTCTTTTCCTGTGGTGGTGAAGCAGATCTGTTTTTCCTTTCTTCCCTTTAAAAATGGGAAGTTTGTAGGGATGCAAGGCAGCAGGATTTATATGTAGATGTGGACAAAGCACCTGAAAGCCTCCTCCTTTTAGGAGCCTTCAGGTGGGAAAAGGGGCTTATCTCTGGTTTAGTGCATAATAGATCAATCTTGACACGTATCCAGAATTAAAGCAGAAATCACTGTACCGTGTAATTGTAATAATTGGGATTATAATGTTCTCAAAATGCAAAGCTTCCACTGAATTTTGCTCTTAACAGAAAACAGTGCACTGAGTTCAAAAATGATTTGGAAGAACAACTTCTGATTTTTTTTTGCAAAACATGATAAGACAAGCTGCTGCTGCGAGAGTTGCATTTACTTTAATGATTGGATTCTTTAAAGCAGCAGAATCTTGTTTTTCCCCCAACTTGTGCGGGTTAGTGTGTTTTAATGAACGGCAAGTAGGTGTTGTGTTCTTGTCTGAGATACAAAGCACATATTTCACATGATATCTAAAGAACTTACATATGTTCCTATATAATCCAGATCTTGGGATAGTTATCAACAAAAATACATTTCTGTGATAAATAAGCTAAAAAGTGTATGGGAGAAAAATATGCCAATAATTAATGTCAATAGGATGAGTGGGCATAGTTTTTGCAGCTAGAGGACACATTTGATTTCCTTAATTTATTTCAGTTGCAAGGAATAAAGGAGTAATGTCAGAGAAGGAAGTGGCTTCTTGTGGACCTCAGATTGCTCACTCCAGGCTTAAGAGAAGATAAAAGCAGAATGTGGACTGAAGATACCTAAGAATAAAGTTGCATTAAAATCAAAAGTAATTAGATTAAGAGGGCATTAGTGGAGGTGAAAGAAAAGTTCATTTAGCCTATTATATCATCAGTGGGTAGCACAAGTTGGATATGATCCTTTTAAAACATTTCTATATGTTATTTTCCTAAATCTCCTAAAAGGATGAGTGTTGGAATGCATTCTGTCACAGCCATCTGGGATTCCATAGTTTTAACACTGGGATTATTTTTTAGGCTGGTTGTAAGCCTTCAGATATTGGAGTCATATCTCCATATAGACATCAATTGAAGATCATCACAGATTTGATGGCAGGCTCGTACCTCACTGATGTAGAAGTAAATACTGTGGACAGATACCAGGGGAGAGACAAGAGTGTAATTATAGTATCTTTTGTAAGAAACAATGTGGATGGAAATGTGAGTAGAATCATACACCTGTTCATAGTTCCAAGTATTTTAGGTTTGTTGTCCAACATTTAATTTACATATGGTGCAGTGCTTTAAAAGGTTCATGTACTAGCAATTACTATAATTCTTTTTTTTTCTACAAGAAATCTAATTGGATCTTAATATAAGTGATTTGTTTTCATTTTGGATATTTACATATGGCTGTTTTGCATGCTAGCCAAATACACTATGGATAAGACAGTGGGGCAAGTAAGTGTAGTCCTAGTAGTCCTGTTTTTGTGTTAATACTCTGTGCATCAGAGAAGCTTCCTTTTAGTTGTAAGTGGCCAAACCAAAAATTCAGCATGCCCCTTTCGTTTGCAGTGGTGCTCTGACTTATAAATAAAAGAGATATAAATAATTGTTTGATATGAAACAAATAAGAATAGGCACAATAAGACAGATCAAAAAATAATATACAGAGTTAAGGAAGAAAAAAAAAACAAAAGCAAACTGAAAAAAAAAATTAGGAGTGAGTTATTTACTCTTTTTGTGCACACATGTATATGATAAAATGATGAATACAATCATTTAAAACATCCATTCTTGGTATTTTTACCCAGAATAGCATTTGCAAAAATAACAATTAATAGAAAAATGTGTGTATGTTTGTGTGTGTGTGTGTGTGTGCGTGTGTGTGTGTATATATATGTATGTATGTGTGTATGTATGTATATGTCTTTTTTTTTAAAGTTTTCGCGGGTACTTACATGAATGCAGTTCAGCTTCGGGAATTATCCCACGTCATTGTAGTGGGTCCAACGGCTGTGAGACCCTGACCCACATACAAACTCAATACAGAAGCCTGATGATGGCAGATGAGATTCTGCTGAGAAACGGTTTGCTTACCCTTAAAAGCACTACAGTGAGTGGGATAATACCCAAAGGAAGCTGAACTGCATTCACTCACACACCAACCACACACACACCACACACACGCTGTTCAGCTTCCTTCAGGTATTATTCCACGTCATTGTAGTGCTTTTAAAGTTGTAGCAATGTTTCAGCAGTTGCTTTTTAAATGACGTGGATAATACCGAAGGAAGCTGAACAGCACACATGTAAGTAAACATATATAATATATATAAAAAACATATATATATTATATATATCTGGTTATTCGGATTTTCTCCCATGTAAAATTTGGAAGTATCTAGACGACGTTTCGAATGAAGCCTCATTCATCATCTCAGGCTTGTTTCTTCGGCTCTGTGTACTCAGAGTAATGTGAGCTTGCAGCTGCTTCTTCCTTTTAACTGCTAGTGGGGGGTGTGGCTTGATTGGGTGGGGGCTTGGCTGTTTCTGATATGGTAGGGGGGTTGGCTGTGTTCTGATTGGCTGGGGGTGTGTTCTGTTCAGATGGGGGCTTGGTTGTGCTCAGGTTTGTCTTAGTTGCTAGGGGATTTGAGCTGGTGAGCCTGTGATCCTGTTGTTTGGCTTCACGTTCGTGGTCCTGCCACATCTTATGGTGGTGTTCAGTTCTCTTCTTATATGGGTCGGAGGTGTTTGAAGCGGGTAGTGATGCAGCTGTGGTACGGCTTCTGGTCCGTGGTTGTGTCTCATCTTCTGTGTGTGTTGAGTCTTTTTTCTACGTGGAAGTATGGTGGTGGCATCTTTGTGGCACTCGTGGGTGTGGGTCTGGTGTCATTCTTCCCAACACCCATGAGTGCCACACAAGATGCCACCACCACACTTCCACGTAGAAAAAAGACTCACACCCACACGAAGATAAGACATGACCACGGACCAGAGCCCTACCACAGCTGCATCACTACCGCTTTCAAACCCCTCCGACCCATACAAGACGTGAACTGACACCCACCATGAAGATGTGGCACGACCACGAATGCGAAGCACAAACAACAGGATCATAGTTCACCAGCTCAAATCCCCAGCAACTAAGACTAACCTGAGCACAACCAAGCCTCCATGTGAACAGAACACACCCCAGCCAATCAGAACACAGCCAAGCCCCCACCCCATCAAGTCACACCCCCACTAGCAGTTAAAAGGAAGAAGCAGCTGGCAAGCTCACATTACTCTGAGAGCACAGAGCCGAAGAACTCAAGCCTGAAGATTGATGAATGAGACTTTCATCGAAACGTTCGCCAAGATACTTCCAATTTTTATGTGGGAGAATAACCATAACCAAGACAATCAAATACCGCGAAAACCTAGAAACAAAATAATTATAATTATATTATTATATATATAAAAATATAACATATATATATAAACATATATATATAATATATAAACAAATATATATATGTTGTAAATTTTTGATTTGAATTTCACAAAGAAATAAAAATAAAACATCTTTTTTTGAAAGTAGGCGTGATCCGGGTTACATTTCTTTCATACAGATCACAAAATTCAATTTCATGCTCATTTTTATGTTCAATGTCATATCTTATTACTGTTTTTATAATTTTCTACATAGCTTCTCCCCTCATTTTCATTTTCTTTAATTATTATTTTAATTCATCTCATCTCGATTTCCAAATCCTTATATTATACTTTTGTCTGCCTCGTTTCAATTTCCATATTATCTTTTTCTCATTAAATACAAAGTTTCTCTTCCCGTAGTTCTGATTGCGAGTAATTAAAATTATATATTTTAATTTTATTCCATTTAACTCTTATTTTAAGCTTCAAAAATCATACCTTAAAGTTTAACATTTCAATATAATAAATAACTTTCAATTCGGATTCTGCTTGTACAATTCTTAAAATACCACACTATATATTCCTTAAAAGAAAAAAAAAAGGATTAATAAATTTATATGTTAATTAAAACACACACATTTCCATCCATTCAATTCAATCATTATATCAATATTTCATTAAAAATCTTAACTTCTTTAACATTATTTTTCAATTAAATATCATACTTCTATGGAACAGTTACAAGTTTTTCCATAATTCAACTCTCCCCCTTCTCACTTATTTTTTATTAAAACATTAACAATTTAAAATGTTCCCGTCCCTTCACTAATTCAATTCTCGTCAATTATTTTTATCTTCAGTTTAATTTTAATTAACAAACATTTCACAAGATTACAATTAGCTGATTTAATCATACATTGTTTCCAATTTCTAAAATTATTTCTAATACTAATATAACAATACAATCTAATGTACTTTTACAGAAATCCCTTTTTCAGGTTAAGTTTTCACCCATTACTCTCTAAATAGGCCCTGTTTCTCTTATATCTTGTTTTCTGTCCTTATAACTTCTGTTCCCTTTCCTTCTCCCTCTTCTTCTCTTCTCCCTTTTTACCGCCCTTGTCTCTCTATCTCTATGGTCTTCTCTTTCTGTATTCCCCTTTCTTCTCGTGCTTCCAATATTATACTTATTTTTTGAAATTATTTTCTTTTCCTTGGTTGTTTTTTTAATATCTTAAATCTCATTCTTATCTCTCCCCTTTCCTTTTTCTTTCCCCCACATAGAATTACTTGTTCATTAAAGATGGCTTCTTACTTTGTCCCAGTCCTTCTTGTTTTGCAGGACGTTCTTTTTGTTTCTCATAGTTCAAATCTCCATTTCTAGAATTGAAAAAAACAGCTCTCCCTTTCTTGTGCATCTTCTTTGTACTTTTTAAAGTTCCATATTTCAATTCATTCCAAGAACAGTGTGCCATTATATAAAATTTTTAAACAACCACCCATTATATTTTTAAGTCATTTCAATGCAATACCAAAGTCCAATGATTCACGCCAATCATCCAAATACACGCAAGCTGTTGCTTTCTTTTTTGCTTTTTTTCACTTCTCTCCTGGGGTTCTTACCAATTAGTTACCAAGGTTTCAGTTTAAAATGTATCTTTTAAAGTCTGTTAAGTTTTACTGTAGATTCTTTTAATTCCAGGCAGTTCTCCTCCTTTTTATCCAGATTCCTGCCTTTTATTCTTTTTCTTTCCTTCCCTGTTTATAAAAAATGTTTAATGTCCAGAAAATTTCTTATCCATTTGACATTTTTATTTTATTTTTCAGCTGTTTGATGTTCAAAACAGTTTATTTTTCCCTCGATTTCTTATTTAATCTCTTTGTTGGCAATCTAGGGAAAGGGTAGAGAAGAAGAAAAAAAGCTTTCCTTTTCACTTTCCTCCGCTCTTCCGAATCTTTTTTAGTTTTAAAATTCCGGGTTACCTTAATTTGTTGCTTGCAATTTAACCTGGTCAGCCAGACTTTCAAGTTCTTTATCTTCACTCCTGCACATTCTTTTTCCGGTTGTGAGTTTCTTCTTGAGGTGGCTTCATTTCTGACCACCGTTGCAACCGCCTTCGGGAAAGGGAGTAATGCCAGCTGAGGAGGAGAGATGTGGCTGCTCCTTCAACCCAGTTTGGCAGTCTCCCCCCTCTCACCACCTCTACGGGGTGCGCTTAGCCCCAAAACCAGCTGGTTGGGGAGCTCCGCGGCGAGCCCAGACTTGAAAACCGCGCACGATTGCGGCATTTTCTCTCTGTCTGCTAAAGAAGAGGCTTTTTTTTCCCCCCAGAAAAACATTAACATATTATTGAAAATGACCAGATTTGAATAATTTATTTTGAATTAAAATGTTTTTCAAAATATTTTCTATCAATTTTTCAACAACTGCCCACATTTTAAACAAGAGTGATCCAACTAAAATTGTTTGATTTTCCTGATTTCTTTACAACTTTTCACCAACACAGCTTCGCATCTTTAGTGTCAAAAGTTGACAACATGTAAAAAAATGCTTACCTTTGACCAGGTCTATAAAGACTACAATTTGTAATGTATTAAAAGTGTGGAGTGCCATTTGTGCTTAAGACAAAGAGTTTTAAATTACATGAAAGAAATACTGATTTTAAATGAAGCAGAGGGTTACCATTCTGCTGGGGTTAGTTAATAGATATCATTGATGAGATCTTTGTAACCAGTGCAAAGGAATGATTACTATTTGAAAGGAATGGAGAACTTGTGAGCATTCTTTGTGCTTTCCTTTATAAAAAATAATAGGTTGGAGAACTTCTGAAGGACTGGAGACGTCTTAATGTTGCCATTACAAGAGCTAAGCATAAGTTGGTTATGCTGGGCTGTGTACCGTCCCTTTGTCTCTATCCTCCTCTAAAGAAATTACTTCATCATCTGAAGAATGAAGCTATGATATCCTTTTTTTTTTCATTTACATTTATTGGCTTTTTGGCTAGACTGCTCAGATGAAGACTTTTCAGGCCTCCTAAATGAAGATGAAAATTTAACCAACTGTTAAATCTGGTCTGAAAGGACAAGGTTGCTTCTTTATCACTTTCATTTAAAGAAAATGAAACCAGATTTGGGGGTCTCTTCTCAGAAAATTTGAAGTGAAATGTGTTCTGATTAGGCAAAAATAAAAATATTTAGCTAAAAGAAACAATGGGACTCAGCTTTTGGATAGTATGGGAATTGTATCCCTTGTTTTTTGGTCTCGGAGCCTCAAAAGTAGATAAAGCGATTGTCTGTTCTGAATATTGTCGGCTATCTCCCTGCACAAACATTAGCTAAAAGGATAATGGTTTTTTAAAATCATCTCTCTGGAGCTGCTGATGCTTTGGGAGGTGAAGGAAAAGTTAAGCTATTAGTCTAGCTAGGAGAAAGAATTTGAGAAGGACAAAATGCTCTATCAAATCAGTGTCCAAAATGTATGCAACACAGTGCTCGCATCACCTGCCCTAGAGCACGCTATTCTTAGGACACTCCTGTAGTTGGTGAGCAAATGGGGAATTATTACTGGGAAATTATTGCTGACCAAGTCATCCACCTAGTACAGAAATGGTTTGCTTTCCTTTTGCTTGCTAGGATAGTGCAAAATGCCTGTGGAAGGAACCGAGAATGTCCCATTAACTAGAGAGTTTCCAGTATGACTTAGCGTAAGAGGTTGGACAGCTGGCAGGCTTATCAGTGATGTCTTTGATGCAGCACCAATTTTGACTGTCACAAACCTGCGCTTAATTAACCCCACTTTCCCTCACTCCTCCCATCAGCTACCTCTAGGGAATGGCAGTTGGGGCAAAAACTGCTTGCTGCTTCAAATGCCATTTCCTTGCTTTTGTGGCTTGAAAAACGCATTATCCTGGTTGAGGATACCCCATTTGGAAGCGGAGTACTCACTCATGCGCAAGACAAGACTTTGATAAGGGAAGATTGCATTTGCATTGAAATCCATCTTTCCATCTACGGAGGCAATTTTAGCATGGTCTGCTCATTCTTCCGGAGCCTTCAGCTCCAGGGACCGGTTCCATGGACGGCGATTTTTCCATGGTGTGTGTGTGTGTGTGTGTGTGGTTTTACACACTGCCTGCATCCTGTGCATATGCAGATGGGGCTTCATTTGCTTGCATGGCCCAGTGCCTGGCGGGCCTTGGGCTGGTGCCAGTCCACAGTCTGCGGGTTGTGGACGTCTGTGTTAAATGTTACAGAAATTGGATTTAAATAGAAGTTGAACCCTTAATAGAGATGGAAACATTGCAAATGCTGATAACAGGAGTTAATATGGGGTTTATAATTATCTGAAAAGTATGCAGGCCAGGGTATTCTTACATGGGACTGAGTTTCTTAAAACATATTGGCAGCAATAGATTGTGCTTCTTATGTGTCTTTTTTAAATTAATGATGGGAATTTAACAGTTCTGAGAAGATGCTTCCTCTTTTGCTCCATGCTTCATTTTATAGGTAGTCCTCACTTACTGACCATAGTTGGGATTGGCACCTCTGTTGCTAAGTGACATGGTTGTAAATTGAAACACATGGCTGCTTCTGACTTATGATTGCAGTTTGTTGCTTCTGGTTATGTTCTTTAAGTGCATCACCTACTGTTCTTAAATGTGACATCATGTAGCTGTGACTTGCAACTTCCTGCTTCCCTATTGATTTTGCTTGTTAGAAGCCAGTTGTGAAGGTTGCAAATAATGCTGATGGGTTGCTGTGACTGTCATAAATGCACACCAGTTTCCAAGTGCCTGAAAGACAGTTATGTGACTGCAGGGACACTATAACTTTGAATGATCACTGAATTGGTCAGTTGGTGTGGATTACCGATATATGGAATGATTCAAACTATGGGATGGTGTATCTATGGGATGGATACCTAAATATTACATTGGTTAAGCATTAAAACCTGACACAATTTTCATGGTCCTTGAACTAAAGACATGTTTTCCTTAACGTTTCTTACATTTTCAACATTCCTTTAGGAGCATGTGAACATGTTTTACATTGTAAACTCTTATGACAAACAAACACTGAGGAGAAAATCTTCACTATTATGAAGCTGATACGCTGAATTCTGCCAGAAGGTGCTACACTGGATTGTTCCAGCTTGTTTTACACACTAATGATGCCTTAAAAACTCTGAGCATTTTAAAAATAGATCTTAAAGGATTATCACAGTATATCTATTTGTATTTTTCCCGTTTTGAAAAACAATATGTAATTAAGTATTTTGAATTCCTTTTATTAAGATTTTGTGCTCACAAGTTGTGAGTAGCTTTAGCTTTTTATACAAAAATGTTCAAGTATGCAAACTTCACTTCTCACTTTAGTTCAGCATGAAATTGATCTAAAACCTCTCCTGTTAAAATTGGTTTGTTTGTAGTATGTCTTCCTCTATGTCATAACTATTCAAGAAACCTAGATATTGTTGTCTCAAAGCCTGATCCCCACTTAAGAATGATCCCAGCCCTTGTTAAACATTCATTTCAAGAGAAATATTTATTTGGCACTGCAATGATGTAATTTTAGGAAGGATGTTTGAAATGCTTGTTTCTAATGTTAACATAATTTTGGGGGGGAAATAGAACTGTGCATTGCATGTTCTAATACCATTTTATTGAAGCAGTGTACGAATTCAATTTTATGTGTATGGAAATATATCCTACACTAAAGCTACCTCTTGGACAATATATTTAACTTTCCTTTGGATTTGATTGTTGTATCAAGCTCCAAACTACACTAAAATCAAATTCTTTTCTATGCATATTTTTGTAATATTTTTTACCTTGTGTACTGAGTTCTTAAATTCTCATCTGTTTTTGTAGTACCTGTAATAAAATTAATGTGACATAGGCATATACTTTTGCATTTTTTGGTATATCTTATATAATAAATCTCATCTGCCATTAGACTATAGCAGCCTTCCAAACATGGTTAAAAACAGCCACTCCTAATGAATGAAAACATGCAATCTTTTTTGTAGCTAAGTTTTTTTTTTTGCCTCTCCTCTGAAATGCTTGAAGAAATGACCAATACAGATGAACATGAGTTGTTGGGCTAGCAAGTTATTTGGTGGGTGATTTTTAAACCCCTTTTAAACAAATATATCTTTATTGCATTCTCTCTTTGATATCTTTTCAGGGACAGCATCCCAGTTGCGGGGGAGGCTGGATACCAAAAGTGACAGGGCCATAGTTTCCTAGATGTGGGGGACTCTACAGACAGTGATTTATGCCTTGGTCACCTCATAGCTTGATTACTTCAATGGACTCTATGTGGAGCTGCCCTTGAAGACTACCCAGAAGGTTCACCTGGTACAATTTAGCAATAATGGGCATAAACTGCACTGGCTGCTACCATAGTTTCCTTCCAGGTATGATTCAAGGCGCTGGTCACTCCCTAAAGTCCTTCCAAAGGATTTGAGGGATCACCTGTCTCCCATAGTATCTGCCCAACTGGTCTGATCAGGCAGGGTTGGCACCCTACAAGTTTCATATCAGGATCCTGGAAGGACATCTTCACTTTAGCAAAACAGGCCCTCTAGGTGGAGGTCCTCCGAGATTCAAATGCCACTACCCTGCTAAGTTTTCCAGGCTTTTTATGAGGACGATCTTCCTTTTCTTCGTTCCCATCGTAGTTTGGTTTCTCTGCCATGTTTGTTTTTATTTCATTTAATAACTTTATTATTATTTCAGTTCATATAAATCTGTCTTTTCCCTTTTAAACCCATCCGCTCAATCTAAGATGTCCCCTGCACCCTAGCACACAAAACTGAAAATTTTTATGAGACTAAGAGAAACAACTAGTGCAGGTTGCTGGTTGCTCTTTTTCGGCAGGGATCATTCAGAGATTCTCTGACAGGTATTTTGGGGTCTTGTCTGCACTGAAGAAAAGCACCAATAGAACATCAATGTACCTTTTTCTTGAAAAAGAAGTACTGTTGCAGTTCACAAAACCAAACCATACTTTCTCTTCAGAACAATTTCCAAGCACCCTATTTTTGCTGGGCATTTTCTTTATTGCTTTTTGCAGTAATCCTGGTGGGTAGAATCCACTCTAAAAAAACTGAACACTGAGGAGAATTGGAGTAAGGCGGCATCTCTGGCAATAAAACAAAACTCAAAGGACAGAAGTCAGTTTTTAAAAAATGAATCTAAAGAGTGGCTTTCTGAAATAAAGAACCTCTATCCTTTGGAGCTACAGGAGAGACCAAACACCTGGTTGCTACAGATGTGTGTACCTGACCAGGTCTTTGCAAAACACTTGCCAGGTTTTTTTTCCTCAACCAAGTGTGTCATTGAGTTGGTGTGGAACCTATTTTTAAAACACTGGTTTGGTTTGGCATCCTTGAAAGCAAGAAGGACAGGACCAGTTGCGGCTCGTGTTCTGCCAGTCGTGCTTTTTTTTTTTTTTTTTTGCAGGTTCAAATCCGAGCCCCTTAAAGCGGTTTGGGGTCCAGACCCGAACTCTTCCCGCGCCGGCTCCAGCGCCTTGCAGTGCCGCTTCGGTCTCGGGCACGGCGCCATCTCGGTCCTCCGCCGCGAGAGGCGCAGCGACCCAGGCTGAGGAAGACGGGAGGAGAGGGAGAGGCGGCGCGCGATGGGCGATGAAGAGGGCTGGAAAAGGGCCGTGAAAGCAGCCAAGGCTGGATCGCGTTGAACTGCTCGGGCAGCTGCTGCTCCTCGCCGGCATGGGTAAGGCAAGGGCGGGCCGGGTGGCGGGGAGACGGGAGGCTGAGGGAGCCTTCTGGCTCGACCGGCATTCCTGAGGCGCCGGCAGGCGGTGCTGCCCTTCTCACGCTTGGCTGAGGGGGGGGGTCAAAAATGGCTGGAGGGCTGCAACCGAGCCGCCTTTCAGCAACTGCTGGGTACCAACAGACAGTCGGCCGCAGCAGGACTTCCTGGGCACCGTCAGCCCCTCGAAGCCGCGCGTGTCTCCGGGCTTGCGTGGCGAGGGTCGAAGTCCGCAGCCCCTCGGAGACCGCCGGCAACGCCTGGCCAGCCGTGGCGCCCTGCCTGCCGCCTTCATCTCGCCCCGCGGCTTCCAGCCGGCCGGACCAGGAGTCTCCCCGGGCGCAGGATCTGCACCGCCGTGTGGGCGTGCTTGGGAGGGAGGGAGGAGGGGGGAATGCGAAGCGTGGTGTGTGTGGGGGGATCTTCCTTCTGCCTTCGCTTTCCTCGCGTGTTCTCTCCCTCAGCAGCAGGACTTTGTGAGCGAGCGAGAAAGGGGGCCACCGGGAGCTCGAAGAAGGGCGGCTTCCCGCGCCCCAGAAGTCGCTTTTGCTGGGCGGGGGGTTCCCAAAGCCTTGCCAAGTGCGTGCGCCTCGTCGGTCCTGAGGAGAAAAGGAAAGCCCTCCGGCTTTAAACGCCCGGACGAAACGAGGGCTTTGAGCCGGTGAGGATGCTGTTTTGAAGGAGGGGGGCGGCGGCGAGGTCTGTTTTTCTGCTCACCCACGACGGGGATTCTGGAGCCCAAATCGACGTGTTTTAAGATCAGGACGCCTGTCCTGCCGACGGAAAACGATCTGAGGCAGGAGGGCAAAGCAGGGACACTGGGCCAATTCATGGAGATTTGCTTCTTGCTGGTACACTTTAGGTGGTGTGATTGTCCCCTAAACCCCAAGCAGAGTGCATTTAATTGCAAGTTGCTAGGAATCATCATCTTTCCCTTGAGAGCTTCCAAAATCACATTTGGTGGATTACTGGGTGCCAAGCCTGGGGGAAAGAATATCTCCTGTTCTGGCTAGGGTTATTTTCAGCAACAACAATGATAAGCACATTGATGATAGCAGCAGATAGTAAACGACCCTATGGAATAATAAAATAATAATATAATAATAATAAGAAGAAAAGAAGAAGAAGAAGAAGAAGAAGAAGAAAGAAAGAAGAAGAAGAAGAAGAAGAGAAGAGAAGAAGAAAGAAAAGAAGAAGAAGAAGAAGAAAGAAGAAGAAGAAGAAGAAGAAGAAGAAGAAGAAGACTGAAAAGTGAACATTTCACTGTCCAAAGACAGCAGCATAGAAAAGAATGAACTGGAGAAAAATCATAAAATAGAAAGATCTGCAGATAGAAGCAGAATGGCTGTGGCAAAAAAAACCCAAAACATCTGAAGCATTACTAAAACAGCATCCTCGCTGACAAATTCACCACCAGTCAATTGCAAAAGGCAGCTTCACTTGGAACAGCTCACAACCTTGTGATGGTATCTTCATTGCCATCAAGCAATATGTGCCTGTCCCAGTTCTTGGGAAGTACTCAGTAGGTGGATAAACATGCCTTTCTTTCCTTCATTACAAACATCATGATTAGGTTAACTGTGAGCCACAAGGTAAATACTTCATCCTAACCAGTTGGTTTTAGTTTAAAGCCTTAACATAAACCACTCAGTTTCAGTGTAAATCTCTTCTTTGAGATGTCAACATTTAAATTTTGTAAACCGACTAAAAAAACCAAAAAAATAATAATCATGCTTCTCCATACTGTGAAATGGATATATTCTAGGAAACAACCGTCACATGATGTGTCATTGTTAAAATGCTGTCAGAACTAAATTGGAATAGATTTTTAGCAAATATTGCAACATTGTTGATACAATTTCTTCCTGCTGGCTTTGCTGGAAATACCCCATTTTTCTTAGCACAGTGCTTTCTGTTGCTTTGATGTTTCTCACCCTTTTGCTTTCTTAGATTCAGACATAGCTGTTGTCCCTTAATCAGTAAAATATGTTCCTTAATCACTTATTTTTCTCTCTTTTTTTAAGCTGTGAAAGACCCCCTGGCAATTGAAAGAACAAATCTACTGAACATGGCTAAACTGAGTATAAAGGGACTCATTGAATCTGCTCTAAGCTTTGGGCGAACTCTTGATTCTGATTATCCACCTCTCCAGCAGTTTTTTGTTGTCATGGAACATTGCCTCAAACATGGCCTAAAAGGTATGGTTGGTATTTTGGGGTGATTGTCTTTTCTTCCCATTTTTGTTCTATATTTGGCCACTTGAGAGGGCCAACTTGGACTGGCTACATTATTTGCATTGAGAAATAAATATTGTTTAAAATCACAGCATATTTTTCTCAGCAACTTTAAGATATGTGGACTTAACTCCCAGAATTCCAGTTACTGAGATTAAGAATCACTGGTCCGGTGTGTGTGCTAGCCTCCCCGTGTTTACTTTCATTTGTCCTGCAGTTCTACTGCAAACTTTCCTTTCTAAATCAATTCAGAAGGAAGCTATGACTTCCTCTGTTGAGTTCATCAGTATTCAAGAGAGCAATTTTTACTTCATTGCCAGTTTTACTTCCTTGGATTCTGAACAACTCATAAATTTGGTTCATTTGTTTTGACCAGCTTGTTCTCATTATTTGTTGTCTGTCTAGAAGTGTGATCTTGACTTTTGCTTACTTTTTCTTCACTTGTTATTGGGTACAGTTGGAAGTATAGCTGCAGTGGCTGTAAAAAAATAATCACTGACATGTCATTAAATTAAGCTTGTTGATGCTCTATAAATAGAAAACATTAATGTTTATAAATATCCCCAAGACAGGTAGTCCTCAATTTACAATCATTTGTTTAATAACTGAAGTTACAAAGGCACTGAAAAAAGTGACATGACTGTTTTTCACACTTCATGACCGTTGCAGAATCCCATGGTCATGTTGTCAAACTTCAGACATGTGGCACCTGGCTTGTACTTATGACTGTGATGTCCTGGAGTCATGTGATCACCTTTTGCGACCTTCTTCAAGCAAAGTCAATGGGAAACCCAAATTAACAACTGTGTTGCTAATTTAAAAACTGCAGGTGATTTACTTGATTAATGAGGCAAGAAAGGTCGTAAAAATGGGGCAAAACTTACCTAACAAATGTTTTGCTTAGCAATGGAAATTTTGAGGTCAGTTAAAGACCACCTGTATTTGTATGTGTCTGTCCAGTAAGTATCTCAGATGCCTAGAGAACAAATGTATTAAATGTTCCAAGAAAGTAAAATAGAGTGTAAAAAGTCAAAATGTGTTTATGTTTCCCTCCTAGTAAAGAAATCTTTTCTAAGTTATAATAAAACAATATGGGGCCCTCTGGAACTTGTAGAGAAATTATATCCAGAAGCTGAGGAGATTGCTGCTAGTGTTAGAGATTTACCTGGTCTCAAGTAAGTTGTTATACTGAAATATTTTCTGCACTGCTTTCCATACATAAATCACGAGAATGAAATGAACAAGAATCCATCTTCCACAGTTAAAATGTATATAACTTTTCTTAACCTTATAGAATATTCTGTAGGTGAAATAACATCGTTATTCAAAATTGTAACAAAAGAAGACATGGGGTTGTATCTGATGCAAATAAGATAAGATAGAAATTCTACCAGATTCAGATTATTTGCCCATTATTGTCTAAACTGGAAGTAATTTTTTCCCCAGTTTTTTGAGGCAATGTTTTCCAATTAATACCATAGAGTGCCAAAACTTGAAGCTGGGTTCTTATTCATGCAGAGGTCTGTTCTCCCATTGAGCTGTATATCTTTGCAACTGCCAGGACTCAAAAGGGGACCCAAAAATGGGAATATTCGTGCTAAAGTACAATCCATCAATTTCTGACCCAGCAGAAAAGTTGGTTGTGTAAAATTTGCTATTCTGATTCCTGAGCCCTCTGCTACTCTGGTATTAAGGCCAGACACCGGAGTGTTCCTGTTTTAAAGGGGGATTTTGTTGCATGTTTCATCTGACATTGCCTGATGGGGAAGCAACCATCCATCACTCCCTCACATGAGGCAAGATGGACAGGTGCTTGAAATGGCAGATCCCATCATCCCTCCAGTTGCCCCAAATAGCCATCTGACAGGTTGTAAATGGGAAAGAGGGGTGCTAGATAAAGTGGAAACGAGGGAACTCCATCTTTGATTAGTGCTGCAAGAGAATGCTGACAGCAAATCTGCTTGTCTTTTTGTGGTGGATCTCAGCCCTGATCACGAATAGAACCACATTCCTGGTGGATTATGCTAAAACTGTGTTGAGAGAAAGTGACTATGAGGTGGTTCAGCTATGGGGTGAAATATGGACATGGCAGGAATATCAGAATAGGTCTACAACACATGAGGATGAGCCCAGTGAAAAATTGTTCTTATCACAAATTAATCAGGGGAAGATTGTAATAACTAGAATATTAAATGTGATGTGATTCAAAAGTGCTATTTTAAAACTAGGAACTGAAATAAAGAATTATTATAGGTACCCATGTCATACAAGACATTCTTGGTGCCTTACAAGAGTAGACTTAATCTTTTTGAAGCTTTCAGTAGAATAGAGTCCCAAGGAGCAGGAGTCTCCAACCTTGGTAACTTTAAGCCAAGAAGACTTCAACTCTCAAAATTCTGCGAATTAAGCCGCCAGGATTAATGTTGCTAAGGTTGGAGATCCCTGCTATGGAGTATAGTCTCCTTTGGAAGTCTCAGTGACTCACCCCTAGATGGAATGATCCAGCCTTTGATCTTACAGCAACTGCCCATTGCAGAAACCGGAGTGTATTCATAAATCTCTTCTTCCTCAGAAAAGACCAAAATGGCATGGCATTTGCCCAGGACAAATACAGAAGAGGACATAATCTTTTATTTTGTGTCTTAAGATTTTTGGCAAGTAAATGTTTAAATCAGAAACTTTTTGTTGAGAGTGTAAAGTGGCTAAAGTTGAATATAGAATTGTTAAGAACCCTGTCCCAAATAAAGATGGACAATGGCTTAATCCCTGTCTCTTTTTTGGAAGGCCTGTTGAGCAGTGTTAGAAATGACAGCTCTGATTAATGTGTCTGTCTCCCTGCTATGAACTGTTCCTGTTTTTAAACCAGGACTTCATTAGGACGTGCTCGGGCTTGGTTACGTTTGGCACTTATGCAAAAAAAGATGGCTGATTATCTCCGATGTCTCATCCTTCGGAAAGATCTCCTCGGGTGAGCCCCTATCCAGACTTTATGAAAAATCGGTGCTTTGATTGTGAATTGTGCACATTTGATTGCATTGTATTGTAATTCAAACTTAGCTAAAATATTTATTTTCTTAGCGAACTAAAACAGCTGACATTACATTGCTTCTAGCCAGGAGCATTTCACTTTTCTTCTGAATTATAAATTTCAATAAAGTGTTCTAATTTATTGACCTGACTTCTTTATTTTTAAAAGTTTTGTTAGAACAAAAAATAAAGAGGACATTCTAATGATTATTCAGGTTTTGACAGTAGTCTAGCATAAACCAGAAGTCAACAATATAATGCTTGTGACATTCCCAAGCAGAACTTACCACAACAATGGCAATAATGTATTCTTTTGCTGTTTAATATATTCTGCAAATTTACATCATGCTGCCAGCTGTTGGAAAAGGTGCATACCTAGGATACACAAAATGTACTTGCATACTATTTAATTTCATACTTGCAGAACTAAGCTTTTTTTAAAAAAGCAGTTTTCTCTATGTTTTTTTTTTAATTCCAGACAAGGAATCATGTTACTTTTCTTGTACAAGCCTCTGTTGCTGGGAGACTCTTTTTCATCCTTGTGCAAATATTAAATCCAGTGTTTGATGCTATTTAAGGGTGTTCTTTCTCAACATATTATCACCTAAAGTGCTGCCGATGTGAGTTGATCAACCACCTGCAATTGGTTGCATAGTGGGGCATGCAACCAGTATCAAGTTAACGTTTTCTACTTGTGTTGACATTGGATACAGCTTAAGTGACCTGCTTGTGCTTGATCTTTGGTGACAGAGTTAACATGGTTAGAATCGTGAGATACATATTCATGCATCATTGGAATTAGGGGGACAAGATGCAGAAGAAGGATGTTAGATGGGATCTCTGTGGACTGTACGGGGTTTTTTTTTAAAGAAACTGTGAANAAGATGCAGAAGAAGGATGTTAGATGGGATCTCTGTGGACTGTACGGGTTTTTTTTTTAAAGAAACTGTGAAGCAGAGGTCTCCAAACTTGGTAACATTGAGACTTGTGGACTTCAACTCCCAGAATTTGCCAGCCAGCTAAAGTCCACAAGCTGGCTGGGGAATTCTAGGAGCTGAAGTCCACAAGTCTCAAAGTTGCTAAGTTTGGAGATCCCTGCTGTGAAGGATTCTGTCATACCATTGAAACTGAAGAAATATTTAACTATAGCTCAACAAGCTTTTGTAGAGGGAAAGGGGCATCGAGGAGATATGCTTTGTTTTGGACTTTGACTATCAGTAGGGCTAACTCTAATCTTTTAAACTCCCAATTTTGCTACTTTGCATCCTTTTAAACAAATTCTATAAAAATGGCATCTGTTTTCATGAGGAAACATCTGCTTGTTTTTGAATTGTCACATTGGGTCATTTTGACATTGGTCAGCTATGAAATTGACCAGTAATTGACAATGTCCTTTAAATTATATGAAAATGCTTTTACAGGGAATTTTATGAATACCATGCAGTGATGATGGAAGAAGAAGGAGCCGTCATTGTTGGATTGCTCGTTGGGTTAAATGTCATTGACGCAAACTTGTGCATAAAAGGAGAAGATTTGGATTCACAAGTAAGTAGATGCCACAATATTATAGAATATGTAGCTTTCAAGCAAATCTGAAGATCTTGAATAAAATAATTCACACAATTCATTTCATCCAATCTCTTTAGCAACTGTTTTTCTCCCATGCAAACAATTTATTTTCTTTGAAGCAAGCACTATGAAAATCTATATATTGCAGATCCATGTAATTCTGCTTCTGCAGAATACTGAAAGATTTTATAATAAAAAGGTTTCTTGACTGGAAGATTTTTCAAGTATACCATGGATATTTTTTCCCTTGAAAAAAATTGTTCTATGTCCTTTCTTCAGGATGTGTATGAAATCTCTGTTTTGGCTTATATTTTAGATCGTAGTATTGTAAACTCGATGAGATGGCTAAAACATTTGAATAGTGAAAAGAATATCAGTATTGGAATAAATTATAATGTAGGGTTATCTATAGAATATTCATAATTAAACTAGCACATCTTCGCTTATTTGTGGATATTGCCCATTGCTCTCAATCCATTGTGCATTTGGTCCATTGCTGTTGGATCTGGAGGTTTTTAACCCCTGGGAGCAGATGCAAGGGAGACAGGTTGTTGCAAAATGGCATTGGTCAATATAATCCAACCCATTAATGTGATCAGTATCAAACCTGGAATTTCCCATTCTGATGATTGGGATTAAATATCCAAGAGAATGAAGCTTCCTTGATTTCATTTTGCAAAATTTGAATATTTTTTTTTTGAAGGTTGGCGTAATTGATTTCTCCATGTATCTAAAGAATGAAGATGACACTGAAGATAAAGAAAGGTGAGTTTTAGTAGAATGTTTAGCACGTTGAAACTAAATGGTTGAAAAACCCACCATCCTGCAAGCAAATCAAAAGTGTCCTTCCCCTCACAGAAAATATTCCTTCTATTCAGAAGGGAATCTTTACACATGATTCATTTTATGTCATGTTGTACCTAATGACCTAGTTCCGATTTTCAAAGCCCTCTAAGGCTTCACACATGCTACATACCTATGTAACCACATTCTCTAACCAAATCGATGAATTGCTCTTGTTACCCTGATTTCATAAGGGGACAAGATTGAGGCCAGAAATGGCTGGATTATGCTGTGCCTGAAACAGCCATGGAAATGTTAATCTGGCCTCTCAGGGTTGGCTTTCTGGTTTTTTTAAAATTCCTTCCAGTCCTTGCAGTTTCCCTGACATGTTTGGAGGTGGCTTGCCATTGCTTCCTTCCTAGGGCTAAAAGAGGGGGACTGGCTTGTCCAAGCACCATAACCACAAGCTCAAAATACTCTCTCTTCAAATTAGCAAGGGGCAAACTTACTTTTTAGAAATGTATTTATCAAAATATAAAATACAAAGTAAAATGAAAATAAAGGAGGAAAAGGGAAGTGGAAAAGGCATAGGGGAAAAAAAAAGCATTGACTTTCTACTAATAACATATAGCATGAAATTTTTGTTTTTACATAACAATATAAGCTAATCATTTCTATAACAACAAACCTATCTAATCAGAAAAAAACAAAGTCAAAGTTACATTTTTCCATCTCAAGCACAGACTCCAGAAGCAATTTATTTATTTATTAAAACTTTATGTCACCATCTTCCCTGGAAAAGGTGACTCTTATTTGCCCTTGCTTATTTTACTGATTGTACATATAAGTGTTTTCTCTCTCTCTCTCTCTCTCTCTCTCTCTCTCTCTCTCTCTCTCTCCCTCCCTCCCTCCCTCCCTCCCTCTCTCTCTCTCTCTCTGTGTGTTTATTTTAATCTGTATTTATTTTTACTACGTTCTCTTCCATTATGTAAATCTCTATGAGTCTGGAAAGTAATAATAGCAATAATAACATTTTAGTCTACTGTGAAAAAAGTTGTACATTTTGGGGCCACAGATTTCAAGGACAAAAAAGCATGGAACAACTAAAAAACAACAACAGAGTCTTTTGTTTAATGAAAGGGGATTGTTTAATTCAGAAATTCAGAACTGATGTAAGAACAATCATCCTTTCAATATCTAATACAAATCTGAGGAAGATATGGGCAGCTATGACCCTTTTATCACCTGTGGACTTCAACCCTGAGAATTCCTGAGCTAGCCATGGCCCCTTTACGACCTGTAGACATGCTGGCTCAGGAATTCTGGGAGTTGAAGTCCACAGATCATAAAGGGGCCATAGTTGCTCATCCCAGACTTAGAGCAATATTCAATTTCCATTTTTTTTGAGAAAACCAAAAGAAACCTTTTGTTAACAGAGTCTGTTGATGGTGGTTATCCAATTAATACTAGTGCCAATTACACAGAATGTTCTAAATTTCAAGCCAAGTCAGATATTGTTTTTTTTTTAATTTTTGGAGAACATTTATTAAGACAACATATTTCCGGAATAGTAAATAGAATTTTTTTCACATGCAGTTCTCAACACTCAGATGTCAGATCAAATGTCTAATGAAACATGAAATATTCTAAACTAAAACTAAATTTCTTTTAGAAATGACCATGTTGCTGCAATATTGGATCAGAAGAACTATGTTGAAGAATTAAACCGGCAATTGAAGTAAGCATAAGTTGTGTTAGAGAACGGTGCCTTCTGTTTTAAAAAAAACAATTACTTTGATAATTATTGAAAGTACTAGTATTTATTGAATAATAAATAGAAAAAAGGTAAGTTGGGAAGGGCTGTGAAATACATTTTTGGGGTTAAAAAATCAAGATGATGACGACAACCACAAGATCAAAACCTGCCCCTTTTTCAAGTTCATTGCACACATGATTACATTTTTTCCTCTGTGTGTGTGTGTGTGTGAGACTTCCTGGCAACTACCTGGACTAGTTAGTCCCTGCAGTTTTCTTGGTAAGTTTTTTTCAGAAGTGATTTGCCTTTGCCCCTTCCTTTCTCTCTCCCTCCCTTCAGCGAAGAGAGAGGGGCTGGCCTAAAGTCTTCCAGCTGGCTTCATGCATAAAGTAGGGCTAGAATTCAAGGTCTCCTGGTTTCCAGCTAGGTACCTTGCAGTCACAACCATCTTCTTGACTTTTAATCCCCATCCAGATAGATCTTGGTCAGAAATATCTTAGGGTAGTTTACATAAAAAATGTGCTTATGTTTTTAATCTGGGATCCTAAAAGGAATTTGTCAGCTATTAAGGAGTTAATATTGCCATGATAGCTTCCTTTTAATATGTTACTCTTATCAGGTGGACTAACAAGACGCTTCGGTTGCTATTGAACAGGTGACATGTGGTTCTGCATGTGTTTTCCGTAGGACATCTGTTAAATGAATAAGTAAAATATATTTCTTTAAAGTATTAAGGGTATACTTAAAGAGTTGTGTATCTTTCCAATTGATATGACATGACCAGGGTGGGCTGCTATGGATTCACCCGGGTTCAGGAGAACCTGTAACTAATGTTGTGGCTGGCTTGGCGAATCTCCAAATCCCACTCTGCCCCTCCCCTCCCAAGAGTCTCCACAGGGCCTGTTTTGGATGCGAGGTTAGTGCAGGGTCTGCGCGGAGGCTTTACCTCCAGAAGTTTTGAAAGTCTGGAAACAGGCCCATTTCTGATCTCTGGAGGGCCTCTGGAGCCCAAGAGAGGTAGTTTTCACCCTCCCAGAGGCCTGAGAAAAGCCTCCGGAGCCTGGGGAAGGCAAAATTGCAGGAGGCTGACTGAGCCACGCTCACCATGGCCACGCCCACCCAGCAACCAGGCAGAGAACCCGTTGCTCAAATTTTTGAAGCCCGACCCTGAACATGACTGTTTAAAGTTGTTGTTCATGCATGTTGGGCTTTGTGCTGTCAAACAGAAGCAGCGCTCCAATTCAGATCTCATTCTGGACTTACTCACAAAAGTAAGTGTAGATTAGAAAAAGCATAAGGGCTAAGTCAGTGTGTACAGCTTTCTTCTCAGGTAATATGAACCTTCTCACATTCTTTAAAAGAACCTATCAAGAAGGCTAATACTAATAATGAGTCTTCTCCAAATCATAAGAGAAAAACAAATTAAATGTAACAATCATAGAGTTAGTCCCTGACTTACAATCACAGTTGAAAGAAAATTTCAGTTGTAAGTCATTGAAGCTATAAGTTGAGGTACCCATGAGACTGGACCCTACTTTTCAACTGTTTTTATGGTGCTTATTAAGTGAATCACATGGTTGTTAAGCAAATCCACTTTTCTGAATGGGTGCTTTCTTGCTAGAAAATGGCAGAAAATACCACAAATTGCAGTTATGACTGGAATGCAAGGTTTTACACTTAGGCAGGAAAAAACAAAGGTAGAAGTACAGATTAGGCAAAACCTGGTTTCAAAAACTGTAACTAGGAAAGGGACCTTGGAGTCTTAGTGACTCATCTTAGTTAAAGATGAGCCAGCAGTATGTGGCAGCAGCCCCAAATACTAATACAATCCTTGGTTGTGTAAACAGAGGCATAGTATCAAAATCACATGAAATATTAGTACTGCTTTATAAAGCTTCAGTAAGACCACACCTGGAATACTGCATCCAGTTTAGGCCACATCAAAAGATGTTGAGACTTTGGAAAAAGTGCAGAGAAGAACAATTAAGATAATTAAAGGCCTGGAGACTAAAACATACCAAGAAGGGTTGCAGGATTTGGGTTTGGTTAATCTAAAGGAGAAAAGAAGGACTAAGGGGTGACATAATAGCGGTACTCCAGTATTTGAGAGGTTGCCATAAAGAGAAGATCAACTTATTTTCCAAAGCACCAGAGGGCAAGACAAGAAACAACGAATAGAAACTAATCAAGGAGAGAAGCAACCTAGAAGTAAGGAGAAACTTTTTAACCGTGAGGACAATTAATAGCTTGCTGTCAGAAGTTGTGGGTGCTTCATCACTGGAGGTTTTAAGAAGAGACTGGACAGCAATTTGTCTGAAATGGTATGGTCTCCTGCTTGAACAGGAGGTTGGACGAGACAAGGTCCCTTCCAGTTCTAGTCTGGTTCATGTAACTATGGGCAGACTAATGTTTTATAATGGTAGGAAGTGCTTTACAGCCATAATGCATCATTTCCAAGGCCATCATTATTTTGAATGATCATTAAAAAACACATAAGTTGAGAACCACCTGTATATTATCCTTTTGGATAATAGCTGCTAGCCACTTTTGGGTGATGTCAAAAAGCTATACTGGCTCAGGTCTTTTTGATTTTAAGAAGGCTGACCATTGGGATGTATCATGGATATAGAAGTCTTTTAAAAAATCTGATAGAAAACACATTTTGAGGAGTGGTATTAGGAAGTGTCTTCTGATGCATTTGTTGCTGGGTACCAAGCTGCTGCTAGGAGGCTTTGTAAATGTTTGTACTACTGCATAATTGTAGAAATAATTCTGAAGAATATATTTTTTTATCGTTTTCAGTAGTACAGTCAGCAGCCTCCATACCCGCGTTGATTCACTAGAGAAGTCAAACACTAAATTAATCGAAGAGGTATTGTCTTTCAGCAATATATATTTTAATTTCATTAATATGTTGAAATTAGCAGTCTTTGTTTGCATTTGGGATTTGGTTTTTATTTTAGTTTGGGATTTGTTTTGCCAAGATGTTTCCTTTGGCCAGAGGTGCCTTGTGTGTTACTGAAGATCTGAGCAGCAGGAGGATGGTGGCCTAGTTTCTTGGATGTTCTCCATTTCTCTCAGCTGCAGTTAGCCATGAAATCCTGGTTCATCTGTACAAACATGCATTTTTTGCCATATAAGCAGGAACATCTGTGAGGGTACCCAAAATGTCAAGATGGCCATGACCATGCCACTCAAGCCCTGCTAGAACAGTCTTGAACTTTTTGGACCCTAACCTAAAATATGTATGATAGCAGTATGGAAGGAGAGTCTACATCCAGCAATCCATAAAACATTCTCTTAGCAGCTTGAGAGAACATTCTCTCTCGCTGCTGAGAGCCTGTGTACAACTGCAGTGGGGCATAACTGTGATTTGTTTGGGTGTGTGTCCCAAAGGTGCTTTTTTAGGAGGCAACTAGACTTTCTTGTTTTTTCTTTGGAAGATGTTTCGCTTCTCATCAAAGAAGCTTCTTCAGCTCTGACTGAATGGTGAAGAATGGAAGGATCTATCCTGTCAGACCTGAAAAAGCTTCTTGGATGAGAAGCAAAACATCTTCCAAAGAAAAAAACAAGAAAGTCCAAATTGCCTCCTGAAAAAGCACCTTTGGGACAACCATGATCTGGATGACTGAGAATCTCTGTAGACTCTGTGTATGTCTGTGTGTATAAATGCATTTGCAATTGTGGAAATTGCTTACTACAGGAATCCTTGTGGCAAGCTCGTTTAGATGATATCGCCCTGCATGCTAGATGGCCTTTTTACAAGTGCCTAAACCCATGGCGCTCTGCATATTAAACATTCCTTAGCTATTGTTAATGTTGGATTTTAATTGAGATTAATATCTTCAGTTGCAAATTTTGGATTTCTACTTCCCGTCAACTGCCAAGAGTCCTTGTTTGTTGGCAACAGAAAAGGTTGAATGAACAAGCCCTAGATAAGTATGCTGAACTAGGGCAGTGATGTGATTAGGAGAGTGTGATGTTTTCATGAAGCATTTTGGGTTTGGACCTTTGGTTTTTTGCTGTTTGAAAGCTTTTGGATTTTTTAATGTTTGCATTCTATCTTTCTTTTAGTTGGCGATAGCTAAAAACAACATAATTAAACTACAAGAAGAAAACCATCATTTACGAAGTGAAAACACACTCATTTTAATGAAAACACAACATCATCTGGAGGTATAATATTTTGAAATAATTCATGATTTGTATGTCAAAATTTGCCATTTTAATGTAATTTTCTATAAAAATGTAATATTTAAGCATTTTATGTACTTCAAGAATCTAGCTAGATAAGAGCTTCAGGGGGATATTTTTGGAAGATCACTTGTAAGTATACCATGCCATGAAGGAACATTGCAAAATATATTTACATCCCCTTGTCAAGATAGTCAGGACATAGGGGAACATTTTTTTAAGCTGAGCTAACATTAGCTGTAATGTTTTGTAACATTGTAAGATTTTGGAAAGATTTTGTAGGCAGAGTAGAAAAAGGTCTAGAAAGACAAAGTAACCACCTGCAAAATATTCAGAGGGAGTTTTTTGAAACCGCAGGAAGTCAGCACAATGGTTTGAGTTCAAAGAAAAAAACTCAAAAATGGTGAAACAGCTGAAACATGGGATAAAAATAAACCTTACGAAGTAGGACAAGCAAATAAAACAGACATGCAACTGAGGCAAAAGACAGTGAAGTGGGAATACCATTTGGTATTTTAGTGGGTCAATTAACAAATGGCCCATTCCAAGACCAGAACAGCAGGCCAAAAGAAGGACAGCCTGTGGCCATTTCAAAGATGTGTAAGTGGAGTCAGTAAAAAATTAAAAGGGGCAGTGGAAGAATAACAAATTCTTTCATGTCATGACATCACTGAAGTAAACAGGGTGAAAACGTTTGCCCTATATTTGGTAAAAGGTTATAGTACTGCAAGGCTCAAGACACACATTTCTACCTCTTAAATTTTTTGCAGACTACTCTGCAAAAAAGAAGGCGCCTAAATTTTGCTCTCATCTATTCCACTGGTGCATGGGAAATGTGGAAGCATGATGTTCCAGACTCATGATGGACACTACACACTGAATTAATGAGGCCTGGCTAAATTTTGTGTACCCCAAGTTACCGCTGGGGTTTTAGAAGAAGAATCTGTTGCCGATTCCCATTTTTAAAAACAAAACATTCACCTGATGTTCTTCAGAACTTTCACTGGCTTATTGAAAAAGAAATTTTCATAACACTACATTGCCAAAAGAAATTTTACGAGCAGTGACAAATACGGCAGACTCCAAGCCATAGAAGGAGTGTTTTTCTGCATTTTCAATAATATTTTTACATATTACAATACTTTTAACATGGGTATTGTGCTTGTAGTTTATATATGATCTAAATCATTTTTGACACATGCATAGCTCCACATTATCCCAAGCTCATCACAAACACGAAGAAAACTTAGGGGGTGTACTTGCTACCTAGTGTGTACCTCTGGCAACTTTAAGACTTGTGGATTTTAACTCCCAGAATCCTCAGTCAGCACGGCTGGCTGGGGAAGTCCACAAATCTTAAGGTTGGGCATACCAGCTCTAGGATGAGGTCTCTTTCTGAGTACCAAAGTTTTTAAGTACAATAATTTTCCTTATTATCTTTGTAGATGAATAAAGTAGATGCCGAAGCAGAACTTCAGACATATAAACATTCCCGACAAAGCCTGGATGAAATGTACAATGAAGCACATAGACAGCTTCGAGAAGAATCACAGTTAAGACAAGTGAGTGGGTGTTATATAAATGGTGAATGGTTGGTTCTGCATATTCCTTGGAGTTACATACAAGTAATCCTTGACTTACCACTGGTGACCATTCAGAGGGGGCTCAGATTTAAAGTTCTGACAATTGGGCCTCCTCCATGGTCACATGACTGAACTTTGGACGCTTGGCAACACAATTGCACATATAGCTGTTTGCAGTATCCTGCAGTTATGTGACTGTATTTTATGATACATTTGCCAAAAACTGTCACTTACTTTCAGTTTTCAGCAAAACCGTGCCCATAAAATAAACCACAAATGACCATGGCAATTTGTTTAACAACTATTGCAAGAAAGGTTGTAAAGTGATTCTGATGACATGACTGGCCCTGTGATGATCCAGGGTGGGATACAAAATAAACACAGTTCACAAAAAACAGGTGAAGCCCCTTTTATTCCTTCACTTTGCTTCCAAGCTCCAAATATCCTTGACTGGAGACAAAAAACTCCCACACGAGCAGTTCCAAGAAGAGCAAATGCCGTTTAAATGAAAATGCCCATAAATTATAAAGAATAAAAAACAACACAAACTAGGCAAGATAAGGGCTTGAAGATGTCCACAGATATCAGAACACACACTGGGAAGGATTCCAGACTCACAGAGGAAAATACACTAGAGATATTTCTACACTTTGTTTCCAGCACTGGCCCGTACACATGTCCGTCCTCTTATCCAGTTGTCACAGCTGCAGCCCATGAAGAGGATCAAGGCTCTTTTCTCCCCTGTAGACCATGTCTCTCCCTTAACCTCTCCTCCCTGCATGCCCTAGGATGGAGAGGGGATGGGCCTGGGTCTTCCTCTGACTGCCCAGCCAGCCTCTGCCCTTCCCCAGCCTCCTCCACAACCTCCAGAGCCACACTTCCGCTCCCTTTCGGCTGTTCTTCTTCTCCCTCAGAGTCAGTCTCCACCAGGGGCATGACAGACCCATTTTAGGACTGTTATGACATATGCCTGCAATGGGTAGGCTCAATTACAGTTGTCTTGCAAGGACTGCCTGTACTTAGGTAGCTGCACACAGTTGTCAATCATCAATCATGCTCTTTTTGCAAGAAATGTTCAATCTGAAATGAAACACAGGATTTTGGGAAGATGTGGGTGTGTTTGTTTTTATCTTTTATAGGATATAGAGAATGAATTGATGGTCCAGGTTGGTATGAAGCATGAGATAGAACTCGCAATGAAGTTATTAGAGAAAGATATACATGAAAAGCAAGACACTCTTATAAATCTGCGGCAACAGCTGGAGGAAGTCAAAGTGATAAACACAGAAATGTACCAAAAACTGCAGGTAGTTCATTATTTATATTTTGAAACCAAAATAAGTATAATGCAGTGGGGTCTAGTGGTGTTTGGGGGTTTAATTCCCCCCCCTAGAATTTCAGGGTCAACTGTTGGCAGTTATCCAAAGCATCTTCTCTATCTGGGCTGACAGTGCCATTTAAGCAGAGTCATGGAATGGACTTGGTTTATATGATATGCTAAGCCATGCTTGCTTTGCATCAGCCATCAATAAACATGTGAACGATCCTACTGTATATTAATAGTTTGGAAGCAGTGGCAGGATTCAAATATTGTTGCCACTGATTCAGTGGGCGTAGCTTGGTGGGTGCGCTTTGCGCATGTGTTCACACTTTGCATGCACGCATGAGCCAAACGCGCATTTTGCACAGGCAAAGAGGCATTTGCGCAGACACACGAGGCATTCTAACTTGCCTCCTACAAGTCTGCACGATCCTGGCCGCTTCAGCAGCTGCCGCGCAGCACTTTCTGTGCCCTGCAAAGCAACTGTGCTTCAAATTCAGCAGATAAAAGTGAGTATGGGAACCAGGGAGGGCAGGTGGGCTCAACAAGCAGAACCATTAAAGCAACGGAGAGAACTGGTTCGGTCTCCGCTCCTATCGGCTCTCCAGAACTGAGCAGAATGCCACCACTGTTTGGAAGCCCTTTTTGCAGAAATGCCTGTGCTAATAAAAGAATCCTTTGCTAATTGAACAAAACACAAGAGCTTCATGGCTGATCAGCTTCTGCATGCAAGGCGAGGGATCCAAATCCTTTCTGAAACATCTTTGCTTTGTTAAAATATTTTCCTGTGTAGTTGGAGCAGGAAAAGGAAAAACAAATCCAGGAGCATCAAAAATGAGGTTGCAGCAGCGAGCCAAGTTTCATTTCCTTCTCTTTGTTACTTCAGGTTCTGGCACTTTGTCAGACCAAAGCAAACTAACCAAAACCTAGCCACAATTACAGACCCTGTTTCTTCGTTAGCCTCACTTTGAAGCATGGACCGGATTCAAAGAAACACAGTCAGTCTCCACAAACTTAAGAGAACCTTTATTCCAGTGGTGGGATTCAACATTTTTTACTACCAGTTCTGTGGGTGTGGTTTGTTTGGTGGGCATGGCTTGGTGATCATGTGACTGGGTGGGCATGGCCAACTCAGCAAGGTGGTGTGAGTGACATCTAGTTGGCCACACCCACTCAGTCACATGACCGATGCTGCAGAGACAGGGTGATTTCCTACATACCTTCCCCCCCTCCTCCACCCTTGGGCTGACAAAAAGAAAAAAAAAAGCCCAGCTGAAGATCACGACTAACTACCGCGTCTGCCTGCCGAATGTGAGATTCATGTCCTTCATGGCACATGATGGCTTAGTTAATAATCGCATGGCTTAGAATGGAGTTGCCAATTCCAAATATCCCAAAGGTGCTTTTTCAAGAGGCAACTGGACTTTCTAATTTTTCTTTGAAGACATTTCACTTACCATCCAAGAAGCTTCTTCAGCTCTGAAGAACTGAAGAAGCTTCCAGAGCTGAAGAAGCTTCCTGGATGAGAGGCAAAACATCTTCAAAAGAAAGTCCAGTTGCCTCTTGAAAAAGCACCTTTGGGACAACCATGATCTGAATGACTGAGAATCTTCACAGAGAGTTCCAAATATGCTAGTTATGCAACAACTCCCTGTATTCTCCCTTCCAGAAAGGCTAAAGTAAAATAAAAAGCACTGGTCACTGGCCTCCCTATTTATGCACATGGATAAAACAGTGCCCATCTTGAAGGTAAAAATTTTCCTCATGCCATCTAATCAGATGCGGATATGATTCTAACATCAGCTAGATTTCCCTCTCTTTGTCTTTCCAAGTCCATTGAGTACATGGAAGTGTTTTTGGAACTGAAAAACATGCAGTAGTTTTGCAGGACTGATGAATGCTGAAAATTGGCCTATGCTACAGGGCCACAAGTAACTGCTACTTTTTACAGATTTCAGCATTCAGAGTTGGTTCAGAGAGAAGAAAGCAGCAGAAGAAAGAGCTATATTGCATGGAAATTACCATACTGTAATAGAATAATCTCTAATAATAGTTTTCAGATGAAGCCATGAAGGAAAAGAGTGAAATAATTGGTCGCTTGGAGGATAAAACTAGTGAGATCACCGCAACTATGAAGCATCTGGAACAAAGGTACAACATCACAGTCTTTTATGCTTTTTCTTACTCATTTTTTCTTGCTCATGTTAGTGCAAAAGAAGCCCCGGGCTTTTATCTTCCTCTGAGGTGCAAACTTTGGCAAATTTTAATGATATTTTTATATAATCACCACTATTTTTCATGCTCAATTTAATGCCCAGATTCATAATCCATGGCTTGAGATCAGTTTGTTAAAAACCACAATCTCTTATTTCATGTGCATTGACAAGCTGAGCGTCTGCAAAAAAAAAAAAATCAAAATAAACATTTCAAAAGTCTGTGTGGCTAACTTATGATGATGGTGGTGGTGGGAGGAAAGTAGAAACTGGGTTTGATCCAACCTATGCTATAACATAAGTTATAACATGGTACAGACCTTGGCTTAGCATTACATGCTAGTTTGGCAGGTTCTAGACTCAGTTACCTGCATATTGTGGCAAAAGAAATAGGACATAATTGTTCACATTTAACTTGCTCTTAACTTTAAATACACATTCATACAAGAACAGCCATAATTCAGATGGATCTGCTTTCACATATTTCTGTGAACATAGAAGATGCCTCCCCAAGTTGAGGGAATCCTTCACTCTTCCTTTCCACTCTAAATCACATTATATCCCATTTAGCAGATTGCAGTTAGCTATTCCAAAACTTTCCTCTCTTTTAACTTTTCCATATTGTTAGCAATTCTTCCAAGCTCTCTTTGACCAAAATATATGCTGTGCTGGGGACAGCAAAGTGTGAGGCTTGGACCTCCTTTTAAATGCAGTTGTAGACTGATGATGCATTGAAGGATGAGTTGAAAGATAGAAAAGCCACAGGGAATGTTTTGAGTCCCCCTCCCTTTTTTCTTTTGCTAGATGTGGTCTGCACAGCCTCCTGATACCAGCAGCTATAAGGCCGTCAGAAAACCTTGGGAGGCTCAGATTGCACATGTATTTTGTGATTGGCTGATTGCTGTAGAATTCACATTTTCAAAGAATGTTTTTTTTTAACTGGTTTCCTCATCCATGCAGCAGGTTGCATATAAAATGGAGTAGTTTCAGAAGTAGGTTATATTTTTGTTGATATTAGTTCCATAAAAAGAGATTAAATGTAAGGCAGGATGTACTTAAGAGGTTAAGTGCTTGTAAAATAACTCTAGAGTTGAGGCTCTGGATCAGGTCTGTCAAACTCCTGGCCTACAGGCCAGATACACTGGCCACACCCACACCTGATTTAGCAATGGGGCACATAGTCCGGATACATCAAGTGATGCTGCTGTGACGCCGTGTATTTGACACCCCTGCTCTAGATATTAAAATTAGAGAATTGGTACCATGGTGGCATTCTGAGGGCACGTTACCCTTTATTTCTCACTTGGTTTCATTTGATAGCAGAAATTTCTAGTAGAGAACTCACGATGTTTCTAGCCATGATTGATTCAGCCTCAGATCAAAGCCAATCTTATTTCTCCCTTAAGAAGCCAAAAGTAAATTTAGGTTTATAGCTAAATAAATCATCTATCCTGATTGGAAATGTCTGTAAGTTTGTGTGTCAAAAAAATTATCAGCCTTGATCAATACCCTTAAACCAGGATGTGTCCAACTCCCAGAATTGCCCAGCCAGCCATGAAGTTGAAGCCATGTCTCAAAGTTGCCAAGGTTCGACACCATTACCCCACATCTTTTTCATTGTCTTGCACAGAAAAAGGAATAGGGCTTTGATTACAAATTTTTGATCAGCACATCCTTGTGGACACTCGTGTTCTGATTCAACTGTAATGCTAAACATATCATAGAATGAGCTTTCCAGTTTGCCTAGCCATTCATATTTCTGGGAGAAGGAAAGTGAAGAGGGCTAGAATCGGGTACACAAAAATACTTATTCCTTTTTTTTTCAAAGCTGACATCCTGCCCTTTGAATTTGCACACTACTGCAGTTATCGAATCACAATTCCAAAAGTATGTTAAAAATGGTTGATTTCCTTAATTGCTTAAAAATGTAAACATCCATAGTCTCATCATTTCTTTTTCAATCCAGTCTATTGAACAAAAACATGATTATGTATTAAAACGTTAGTAAGCATGAATATTCTTTTATTGACATCATTTTTCCTCTTTCTTTTTCTTTTCTCCTTTATCCCACATTTTTGGATGTTTTTATTGCCTTTGTCTTTGATTTCTATCCATTGCACATCTGAAGTGACAAGGAATTGTTAACGCAGACTAGGACTATTGCCATGACTTTGGTGAAATGTTCCAGTCGTGAAGGGCAGCCCCAGTACAAGCTGGTTAAAGATATATCATTTTGAAGCCATGGATCTTGCAAAACAATTTGTAATGGAGCAAACAGTCAGCAGCGCTTACACAAGGAAAATGAGCTTTGAATTATGATGCTTAGATTTGAGTCTCTTGTCCATGTATTTGATTTACTTGGGATGTCAGTGTAGTATTCTCATCAGATCATGTTTCTGACATCGATTTTCTGCTTTGTTTTTCCCAAAAGAAATGACAATAGAAAATTTTAATTTAGCAGTTTCCCGTTCGAATTGATCTTTTCAAAATCGCAATGTTATTTTCTGGCAAATGATAAACAGAGACTGACTTCAAGTTCAGCTAGCACTATTTTTATGACAGTGAAGCTGGTAGAAGGAAAAGGTTCAGAAAAGATCTCACAGATTGTAATTCAACCTCTGTTTACATAGATCTTTTCTTGGTGTTTTGATAAGGACAAGAGTTAAACATGGTCTTCTGGATTATCTTTAAATATATTAATCTTTGCACAACGTTGTTTTTAAGAAGTGTAGATGTGCTCCACAATTGTGCTGGGATAATTATATTTTGCTTTAAAAAGAGGAATGAAATTGGAAATCCACCATGCTTTGAACCGAAGAAGTAGTGAAATGAAAATTCATTGGTGGGCATTGGTAAAGCATAAACCTTTTAGTGGAACGTATGCGTGTGAATCGATTTTGTGGTATAGAAGAAAGAGGGACTATGGAAATAATTTTTGTTTATAGTTCATAGCATTCAATCATGGAATGGAAATTATTTGTTTGTGGTCGGATATCTGCCTGGATAGAAAGGCTTCACAATTAATTTTTTGGAAAGGGGCTTTCTCCTACGCCCCTGCCTTTAAAGCTGAGGGGGAATCATCCTTACAGATGAGGGAGCTTTAGGAACATATTAGCATTAGAACGGGAATGCTGAGTGGTCAGAAAAGTCAAGATGGCAGCCACAGCCATGCAACAGAAGCCCTGCTCCCTTTTTATGAGGAATGCATGGGATGTGGTCGGGACATTGATGGCACAGTGGCTGCTGGCATTGGAGATTTTAACTAACCCCCACCCCCTTGTAACAGACATCCTTGCATTAGAAATCAAGATAAAGCCCCTTTCAATCTTCTTTACTGAAGGTTTACTGGATGATTTTTACACATTTCTCTAAGGGCAGAGGCCTCCAAACTTGGCAACTTTAAGACCTGTGCACTTAAACTCCCAGAATTCCTCAGTTTTGCTGGCTGAGGAATTCTGGGAGTTGAAGTCCATAAGTCTTAAAGTTGCCAAGTTTGGGGACCCCCGATCTAGGAATAGGTAGTATTTTCAAAAGCAAGATTCATACCCCCCCCCCCAAAGTGAGGCTAGTGCCATGCCTAAAACAGCTCATTGCAGAGTCGTTTCACACTTTGTCCTTGGAATGTAGATAATCCATGGGAAGATAGGGAGGTTATCTGTTTCCCTTTTCCTTCAAAACAAATTTTGGAGCAAGTTGTGTATGAGATTGGAAGAGACGTGACAGGAAAAGTCCAGGTGGATTGCTCTGCCAGGCAGTATATATATCTGTATTCTTAGCTGCTGTCAAAATTGGGTGGGAATCCAACTATTTACATCAGGGGTGCCAAACTCAATTTTATTGAGGGCTGCATCAAGGTTGAGTTTGACCTCGGAGGATCAGGGTAGGTGTGGTCAGCATGACATCACTCATGTCGGGGGGGGCACCTGTGGTGGCCTGAGTGCTCTGCCAATGAAAACAGGCTCCTGAGCTCTGTTTTCAGCTACAATGGCCTCCTGCAACCCTCTGCCAGAGAAAACAAAGGTTGGGGGCCACGCGCAGTCCTCGCAAACTCCGTTTTAGGCTGCGATGGTGTCCTGCAACTCTCTAGTAGCGAAAATGGAGCTTGGGAGGGCCACACACTGGCAGAGGCACTGCGGGCTGGTCCTTCGCTATTTCCAGGACGGTCCCGCGGGCCAGATCTAAGCACCCCATGGTCTGGATCCAGCCTCCAGGCCTCAAATTTGACACCCCTGATTTATATAATACCATAGATATTATATTAGACTAGTGTTAACGACTCAGAACTGATGCCAGACAAGCCACATTAGGCCAGTGTTTGTCATCCGTGACAACTCGAAGATGTGTGGACTTCAACTCCTAGAATTCCCCTGCAAGGAATTGTGGCCGAGGAATTCTGGGAAATGAAATTCACTCATCTTCATCTTGCCAAGGTTGAGACACACTGTATTAGACAGTCAGCGACTTTCCTTGACATGTATTGTGTTGAGCCTTAAATATATTATTTGTGTCCTAAGTTCAATCATCCAGAGTTCTGTGTCAGTAGTTAAAAAGTCAATATGATGATTGTGACCACATGGTCAGGCCAATATTATGGTTCTTTTCACTGCCCCTGAGGATGTCCTTGTGCCCTTTCTTTCTTTTGTGAAGCCAAGTGGCCAAGATACTTGAACTTTGGTTTTTCCTTTTTAAAAAAGAAATCATATCCATAAAAGAGCTGAAATAGTCAGCACTCTGTATGTATAAAACCTAACATATGTATCACTTTACCATGATGGCGCCTGTTTATCATGGATCCCAAATAAAAAAAATGGAGAAATTTATGGATGTCTTGTGGTGATAGTGAGATGCATAATTTGAATTTGTAGGCATTGTCTGGGTCTCTCATTTGAGTTGCTGAGTTTATCCCCAAACTTTGTTTTCATTTAGAAATGTTCTATTTCCCCATTTTTTTCCTTTTATTTGTCTTCATCCTTTACATCCAAATTCTAGCTTCAGTTTTACCCAAAGTTGATTTGAATTACACCAGATTGCAGCAAGCAGAGAAGGCTCACATGGAAGCAGACAGTGAGGACAAGAAAGTTAAACAAGATTATATGAAAAAATCTGAACGTCTTCAGAAAGAAATTGCCCAAAAGGAAAACCAAGTGTAAGTAACATTGATTTTGGGGAAACTGGAGTACTTTTAATATTTTTATAAACATTTTAATATTTATATAATGTCAGCATATACTTTTGCTATATCAACCATTTAGAACAATACCCTGTCCTGAGTGTACAGAATTTTTCTTCGCAGAAATTTGTGTAGACTTTTAAGGTATTATTTCATGGAAATTAGTAAGGTGCAGGATTAGGAACAGGAGATGGTAACTTCTTGTCATCCCTTAGAATGTTTCTCAGTCGACCTCTCTCCCCCAGCCCAACCCATCTCTGGGCTGTTGTTGGAAAAATTACACCCTCTGTTTTGAATTAAACAAAATAAAGGTGAGGTACCATTCTAATAAATAAATACATCCATATATGCATTTCAAGGATTGTCTTTTAACACTTTCCTTTCTCAAACGAATTCCCCAAGAAACACCATGATTTCTACTCCTCAGTGATTTATTTATTCATTTTTGTCCCTCCTTTACTACTTTATAAATAAATAACGTAGGGCAGTGGACCTACATAATAATCCATTCTGCTCCTATTTGCCCTCATAAATAACCTGTGAAGTGAGTTAGAGGGACAGAGAGTGGCTCAAAGTCACTTGGTTGGTTTTCATGCCTAGAATTCACCATCTCCTGGTTTCCAGGCCAACACTTTCATCACTACACCAGACTGGCCGTCCTGTAGTACATCGATAATATATCTTGGAATAGTCATAGAATGATTAAATGATGAAGCCAAAAGGGACTTTGGGGAGTCGTCTAGTTCAACCTCTACTCAGAGCAAGAATTTTGGACCATTTTGCCCAGCCTTGGTTTGAAAACCTTTGGGGACACAATGATTCCAGGAATTAGGATGCTCCACTGTATTATAACTGTTGTGGCCAAGAAAGTCCTCCTTATTTCAAGTCTGGGTCTTCCTCGATAAGACTCCCACTCAGTGGTTCCTGTCCTAACCTTTGGGCCTTCCTGAGAATAAATCCACAGCTTCTTTCCTGTGAGAGCCTGAGAAGCATGAAAAGAGGGCTGTCATGTCTCAACCAGACTGAAGTCTATTGAGCTTATCAAGTACCTATAATTAGATTTATGCTGATTTAAAGGGGATGAAATATTTATCATGTAGTTTATGGCAGGGGTCTCCAACCTTGGCAACTTCTTGTGGACTTCAACTCCCAGAATTCCTTTGCTTTGCTGGCTGAGGAATTCTGGGAGTTGAAGTCCACATGTCTTAAAGTTGCCAAGGTTGGAGATGCCTGGTTTATGGCACTGATTAAAATATTACATAAATTAAAATGAAGCTAATGCTGTGAAAACATTCGTCCAGCTTGAATGAATTTTTAAATATTCTATGTTTTTAGGTGTCAGTTGGAGACAGATTTGAAAATAGAAAGAGAATGGAGACAAACCATGGAAGAGGACCTTAAAAAGGAAAAAGAAACTACTTGTTTTCTACAAACAGAGACTCAGCAAATCATTACACTTAAAAAAGTAATTTCTCAAAACTTGAATCCTGATTAAAAACAATAGAGGGACAGGGCAGACCAGAAAGTGCCTTTGCACACTTTATGAAGTGGGTATGAGGGGGTCTGGGTGAAGGGCCACAAGGCTGCCATACAATCAGGTGGGCTATGGGAGACCTCCAGAGTGGCAGCTGGAAGAAGAGGGGTTTTTTTGCCCGAAAGCTTCCTTTGATAGAGGCTGTAGGCATGGAAACTGGGTCTGGATATGGCCATTTATAAGGTGAGCTGCTAAATTTTGTTTAGGAGTCGGGGTCTTTGTTTCACCCAGAGAGGCAAATGAAATCACTTTCATCAAATGTGACTATTCAGAAATAGTATACTTTTCTAAGCCTATCAACTTTCAACATTAACAATCAGTGTGTACTAGCATTTCCTTCTAGTTTTAGATATTTTACAGAATTAATGTGGGATTCTTAATTTCCATATATTGGCATTGTGCAGGGAACCATTAAAAACAAAGATGGCTGCAACTTGCACGATTGAAGCCTAGTCATGAGAGGAGAGCCATCTTGTCTTCTGTTTTGCATATAGTCTGTTATCTGTCCATTACTTTTGGGCTGTGATTCACAGAAGCTGGGTTTGCTCAAACAGGGATGCTCTCAGTTGGGAGTTTGCTAACTGTTCAAACAGGGATGCATTCCTGGAACTTCTTATTTTATTATTTTATTTATTCTTATTTTATCTACCTCTAAAAAATCTTATGATCTGGTCTTATTCAAAGATGTATTTTATGTTTAGCTGTCCACAATGCAAACATTTTTGTTGAGTTATATGGAAGTCAGTCATTCTGTCATTCTGTCATTCTGTCTATCTATCTATCTATCTATCTATCTATCTATCTATCTATCTATCTATCTATCTATCTAATCTATCTCTGTCTGTACACCCATCCATCCACCCATCTATCTCAACATTTGATAAACCAGAATCATTCTGTCTTGGAATGAAATCACATGCTTTTTTCCTGGATTTGAAGTCTCGGGGTGCTGGCTGAAGATATATTATTTCACATCCCTCCCTAGAAACGATTGTGCCTCAGTTGGGACACTTTTCATCTAGCCCAATGCTTTTCAACCTTGGTAAATTTGACATGTGAACTTCAGTTCCCAGAATTTTGCAGTCAGCATAGTGCCTGGGGAGTTCTGGGCGTTGAAATCCACACATCTTAAACTTGTCAAGATTGAAAAACATGATCTATCCTGTTTGACATAAAATGAATCCTTATTCCTTCACTGCCTCTGAATAGTAGTTTGTGGGTATCAATACTTGATAATCCAGCTTTCACTGAATGCCTGTTTGAACCAAACAAATGCCTAATGTACATTTTTCAATGTCAAATATTATTGTCTTTATATATCAATTAATTATGTTTGTTTCTATTTAAGGAATTCCTAAACTTACAGGGAAAAAACAAGCAGCTGAAAAATCTTTGTCATGATCAAGAAGCAGCTCTCCAAGAACTAGCCGGCAAACTTAGCGAGTAATTTTCCTTTTTTTTTTAAGGGAAGAGGCATAATTATCCAGGTATCCCAATGTGGAATGGACTAATGATTTATAATTTAAGCATTTCATGTTGTGTTGCAGAGGTGGGCAACTTCATGACCTGTGGAATCCCAGATTCCTGAGCCATAGTTGCCCACTCCTGCTCCATTGGCACACAACATGTATTCAGACCGTTGTGTATGTTAACAGCCAAGTCAGCTTGCTAGGTAGCCAGATCTTCAGAAGCTTCCATGGGCAGGCAGTAGATGTTACTTGTGTGGAAGAAGGAAGTATGTTTTCAAGGTATTATTGGACCTTCTATGAATTTAATTCAAGATAAGCCTTTAATGTACAGTTTATACAGTCCATCAAACCTTAAGAAGAATTTAGTGTGATTTTAAGTAGCAAAGAATTCAGCCTCAGAATTTCAGAACTGAAATAAATTAGTTTATTGATACATATTATAAAAAACAGTAAAAATAAGATGATCTAAGGAAAAAATACTTTGAAAACAACAAACCAGCTTTGCTTAGTTTTTTTCTACTTGTAAGATATCTAGTCTGAATGGGATTTACTTCTGAATGGTCCCACGGTTGAGATCGGGCTCTAAAACAGACAATAAGATACTTTTATTTCACATCTTGATGTCACTGAGCTTTCATTTTGAATTCTTTAGTGTGTCTGAATCCTAAATTACAATTTAAGTATTAAAGTGACCAGAACCTTCAGCAGTTTGTTATAACAAAAATGAACAAGTACTTATATAAATAACAAAATGGGTAAAGAAATAAATTTATAAAGTATTATAGGAATAATAAATATACAAATTCTGAAAGCAAAGCCAGGTTCTTCATTTGCCTTCAAATCAAACTACCAATGAAATAGATCACTTAAAGGAATTCTAGGTTTCAGAGTATCTTGTAATTTACATCCAATAAAAGCAATCAATTATGTGTGGTAATTATATTAGGTATTATGGTCTCAAGAAAAATACATCACTTTCAAAATCCAGAATCTCTTTGTAAGATTTCCCAAGAAAAGAAAAATAAGTTTCTTCCCTGCCCCACCCCACCCAAATATTCTGAGCTTTTTTTTATTGATCAGAGGAAGAGTCAATTTTTAAGCCACCATTTTCATATTGCCAATTTTCTAGTTAGGATATGTTGTTTAATCATAGTCATTTGTCATTTGGATTGTCAACAGGCAGCATCCAACTTCATGTCTAAAACAGCAGCTGTTGCTCAGTGCTTTCTGTTTCTTGCATTATATTCCTAAGCTGCTAAGAATGATGTTTCCAGTTTGTTTGTAGGAGGTGACCTCATCATAGCTTTTCTCTTTGATACCATCCACAGGCTCAGGATCTGTCTCTTCAAACATGAGTGTGACACTAATGTCTCTTCCCAGTAGCATGCCCATTGCCACGAGTATTGTAAATCTCCAAGAGTTTAAATGTTGAGGTATATAATTACCCTTTTATTTTCAATATTTGAAGTCTGGATGTGAGATAATTCAATATAAATAGAACCATACAAATAAATAGGAGTCTCACAGTGAAGAAACCCAACCAGAAATAAGGAAGACCTTTTTAAAGAGAGATGATTTTGGTTAATGAAAAAGTATCTTTCTGGGCTACTTGGGAGAAACTATTCTAAAGTGTCTTATCAATATCTGTAAATTATGATCAGGTTGGAACTCCTAGGGGATGAAACCTCCATGATAACACACAAGTTAGTTAATTCCAGAAATGGCAAAGGTTTTAGTGAAGGGTCGTTGGTCCTAACCTGATACAACCTTTCTCTTTGTGTGAAGATAGCATTCAGGTTTGGGTGCTATCTCCACCACAATGGAGAATTTATTATCCGCAGGTACACTGAGTAAGAAAAGAGATGAGCTTCTGTGCCTTTTGATTTCAGACTAAAATCTCCAAAAGTACTGATGTATGTGCCTCTTATTTGTTTTATATTTTTATTTTATTTATATTTTTATGTATTATATTTTTAATTATATTCTTATTATATTGCCTGTAATTTCTAAATCAGGTCTTCTCTTTAGATCAAAGCTTAAAATAGAAGACATAAAAGAAGCAAACAAAACACTTCAGGTTAGTAATATTTCGGGTGGTAACCGATATCCTGAGTTGGTTCTTTCATTAATTTCAAGAATTTTTCTGCCTTAAGCTTACAGCTTCCTTTGTAAATGGGAGCATAAATTGTCGATTGTTACTATGCATTTGGGCACTCTTCCAGCATGTACAAAATGTTTTCAATTTGAAATGTTGGTCTGATGTTACCAGAAATGTTCCTGTGCTTCTCCAGAAGTGTTGGGAGATTTACGCAGGTGTTTCAGTTTTTCCAGAAGAGTATCTTAAATTTCAGTGAAAATGGAAATACCCATTTCAAATTTTAAATGTTTTGGTATCTTTATTCTGTTCCTAGCTTTGTTTTTTAATTTTTAAAAATGCTATTTCAGTATATTCTAGATGAGCATCAACAAATTCACATAGTTTTTGCAGTTAAGTCCATTCCCTTTCTCTGAACTTAACTCTTGTTTTAAATAGTGCAATTACTACTGAAATATTTCTGATCTATTTAGGAAAGTTTTTCTGTGAATTGTGAATGGTGTGTAATAATAGTTTTGTACCTGCAATGGTTCAGTTCAGATAGCATCTCTTCTCCTCACTAGGGCCTGGTCTGGTTGAAGGACAAAGAAGCTACTCACTGCAAATTATGTGAAAAAGAATTTTCTCTTTCCAAGAGGAAGGTGAGTTTATATTAAATGTTGTCTTGTCTTTTATTAATTAAAAATGATAAAATGATGGAAATGTATCAAGTGCCAGAAGATGTACTGCTCATTATGTGCAGTAACTTGTATCAATTGCTATGAATGAAATACATATTTTCACTCACTAGATGGACATTTTTATCAGTCATTTGGCTTGCTCAGTTTTCTCTGAAAATATGCTATAGAAATTTTAGGGTAACTATTTTACCAGTTGTCTACGTAGCCAATAAATTGGGAGAATTCCTGTAATGAATTTCCAAATAATATACCTTCAAGGTTTGTTACAGAACATTTATTTTTATCCACAAAAATAGGTGTCTAGGTTGGTAGACCTAAGTTATCATTGGTTACTTATTTCTTTGTACACAAATTATATTGGCATAAAAATCTTTTTTTTTGTTTAGCACCATTGTAGAAATTGTGGTGAAATTTTCTGCAATGCCTGCTCTGACAACGAGTTGCCTTTGCCATCTTCACCAAAGCCGGTTCGCGTCTGTGACTCCTGTCATGCACTACTCATACAAAGATGTTCTTCCAATATGCCCTAAGTCTTCTACAGAAGTTATAAGACATTCTCACTGATTACGAGTGCTGTCGTGTTGGCTGTGCGTGTGCGTATATGTGTGTGTGTGTGTATATATACACACACACACACACACACGTTATTGCAATTCCAGCTTAATGCCCTGAATGTCAAAATAATGGAAACACTTGTCACTATGTCTTTGTGCCATTGTTCTTGCAATCAAAATCTTGTTTTGTACAGTTGTGCTGAGGCAATTTTTGAAATGCATCTGCTTTGCAGTTGTTTCTGCTGTTTTATGTTGTCAGAGGGCTATTCTAGTGTGGGGCGCAGAACTGACCTTGTAATGAAAGCTGTACACTGAGAACAGGGAAGCCGAGAAGCTGAAATTGGAGCTGGATAATGTTTACATCGACTGCACTATTTGTGGAGTTTGATGTCCTCCCTGACACTTCCACTGAAAAAGCATTGTTGCTTATGTGTGAGCAAAGTTGAATTAGGCAAATAATAAACAAATATATATTTGTACAGGGGGCAGAACTCAAGTTATTTTCTCTGGTGTTTCTACACAATGTTTTCAAACAGAAGTTGGCCTCTGATTCCAGCTTCTGGGCAATAGTTTATACAGGTTTATACTGAATGTAGTAGGTAGGACTTGGAGGATCTAGTTTAGCAAGATGGAAGGGTTTGCTTCTCATGGGGAGATTCATGTTCAGGATCCATCTAGAACAGACAGCTCAGGGCTGAAAGATTTCCATTCGGAGGTTCAGATGAGATAGGTTAGCGTTATTGTGTTAAATCTCTGGAATCAAAATCCATGGTTAACTTCCCCAACTGGATAACACGCAGCACGCAACAGTTGCAAAATAATCCTTTATATATCAAGGAAGGGTAGCAGGCACACTTGAGGGATGTCTCTTTCCTATTCAGTGCTTGTTAGACAAGTGATGCTACATGAGAAGACTGGCAGAGTATTAACTAGATTTCTCCATATATTGTATAAGATTGGTTGGGGTAGACTTGCAAAAAGAATGTATCTTAAAAATTGTCTCCAATAATTCATTTTAGAGACAAGCCTAGCTGGAATTTTTGTATAGAGCTTTTATACTTACGCACAAACTATTTGCACTTATTTTTAATGTAAAATTAAGTTATTCAAAATGATCTATAAAGTATATAAATTACAAAATAGAAGATTGCCAAATGAATTGTTAATCAATAGTCCAGGATAATGTTGCTTTTGTTTGTCTTGTAGGAAAGTGAAAGATTCCTTATTTTACGTTTTGGAAAACCACTGTATCTAATTAACAATTTTACTTGAAAAATAGAGGGTGTAATAAAAAGAAATGGTAGACTTCTTATACTGGTGGGTCATTTCTAAGAGATGTTGAGAACAGTTTTTAATGTGAAAGTTACCTGTTCAAAAGTTATGCATTTCTCCTTTGGATTGATCTAAATCAGGGCTGTCAAACTCGCAGCCCGGTTTAATGAAGGGAAGAGTCCCGTGAGTTTGACACCCCTTGATCTAAACCAACCACCCATTTTTGAATCTTCCTCTTTTTGATTCTTCTTCCACAACTGGGTGCCTTCCAAATGTATTTAAAAAATATGGAGTTGCAATATAAGAACAGTACAGGATCCATGAAAGGCAAATATAACTACTGAGGTCAATAAAATTTGGTTGTGATGTGCTGTTCTGTAACTTTAATTTTCAGCATTTAAGGGATATTATCTAAAACTGGAGCATCAAACTTGCGGCATCACGTCGTCACGTGACATATCTTAACTCCCCCCTTGCTAAAACGGTGGGCGTGGCCAATGCGTAACGCATCCAGCCCGTATGCCACAAGTTTGACACCCCAAATCCAAAACATAACCTTTTATAGGTTTGATATAGTACGAAAAATTACTGGGGAACTCCGTCTGTAAAAAGCTGTTGGCGGTAGAACCAGGCAACCACGTGAATTGTTGAGCTCTCAGTTATAAGAGGCTGGATTCTTAGCACTGGCTGGAGAATTCTGGGAGTTGGGCCACACTTCCTAGCTGCTGAGGCTGAGAAACTCTACTTTATTGGATTATTCAGTGAACAGGACTCTTTTAGCAGAGAAAGGTAATTTCCAGTTTGACAATTCTGAAATTCTTGCATCAAAATGTCAAAGTAAGCCTTAACAGCCGTATAACCAATTTTCTAATGTTCTAATAATTACAAGCTCATGAGTTATTAAATAACACATGATCTTTTATCATCCCCCCCCCTCTATGTCAGCTGTCAGATGGTTGAATTTTATTGCTTAATCAGCAGGGCTGTGAAGTGGTTCAGATTAAATTCCCAAATTTTGCTTTGGATATGACACCTGTCACAAAGTATGTTCTCTCATGAGTCTGTAAGGTAGGTACAATCCTAAGACACAGACACAGACACACACATACATTTATACTTAATAATTGCAGACAGGCTCTGAAATATTTGGGGAACTAATTCCAAATGAGTAATTTTATTGGCTGTAAAATCAGCTCTTCAATTTCAGGTGATAACTTTGGTCCATTTACCTCTGAAGAAATATGAACTTAGAATCATCAAATTTCATTTGATTACCCATTTCATATGTTCAAACTTTGTCTAAGACCAAGATGTTAATTTATGTGGTGGAAAACGCCAATATTTTAAATTGACTGAATATTTTGAAAGGGTTTTTTAAATTGTTTTTTTTAAAGCAGTGTTTCAGAGTTTACTACATGTTCTCAATCCATATCAGGAAATCCTTGAGTCCGAGAGTCCCTAAAGACATCAAGCAATGCATTCCGGGTCTAGACTTACAGTGGGGATCAGAATTTCTTGCTGGTGTTTGGAAAAGAGTATTATTTACACCACATTCTCAACTGTCCTTCACAGGTAGTTGTTTTAGGCTTTCTAGGCTTAATGCCAAATCATCAAGATTTCTGGAAAGGAGGCCTAGCAACCTTTTCTTCTCTTAAAAGAATTGCTTGGAGGGTGTCATTCACTCACCATCACACATACTATTGTATAGACATGATGCTCTGAATTAATATCACTTTTTATTGGAATTTACTCAAATTGTGTCATGGAGCATATTATACTATCAGCTACTAAATCTCAAAAGAAAGTAGTGTTCAGTTACAATTGTTGAAAGAAACACTGGGTAACTATATAATTTTATCTAATAATTCCGATATTGTTCCATGTCAGAAAGTTTTTGTCTTTTAAGCATTTTACTTTATTATGCATTTGATGTTTGATATTTTACATGAAATTTTGATCAATGACCATAAATAAAATTTGGTTAATTTAAAATACAAGTGTTTGTAAACATTGGAAAAAATATTCAACGTTTTTCAGCTTGCCCTGGTGATGGTCAAATCATTCACTTTGTTGTTATGCACTTGGTATGCTTGTTACTACTTGTGTAATAGCCGCTGATGCACACATAGTTCCATTAAATAAAAAAGCCATTTTCCCCAGTAAATTTAGGAAATGTTTATAACAGCTATACTAGTCTCACGTGACCAGAAAATATATAGCACTAATGTTTACAAAAAGTAATCTTATTAAGAGACTTATTGAGTTTTGTTACAAATCATGCTAATGCCACAACATGGCAAGAAATCTTGATGTAGAAAATAAATCTGCCATACAGACACTGACACTCTGAATGTGTGAAAATCTGATTCAATTGCATAATCTTAGAATGCACTCTTGTTTAGAATGAAGAGTGAAACTGATGCTAAGATGATCCATCCCATTTGCCTCGTTTGAGCCAAAAAAATCAATATATTAGTCATCAGAGGCTTACATGATGATAGCCACATCATTATGAATCTTGCTTTGATGGCCACATCATTATGAAACTAATTGCATGATCCTGTTAAAAGCACACTACCCTCTGGTCACTCCTTGTAATAACAAATGCCTTGAACAGTGCCTACTTTGGGGCTCAGTTGAAAAAAAGTTTTCAGAAAACAACTGGAATGGCAGGACAATGGGGATTAGGGACTGGGAAGAAGCCTTCGGAGATGTCAAGGGAGTTTTTCAAGTGCCTCATGGAGTATGCCAAGCTTAGTAATTCAGAGGCAGATGCCACTTGAATATTAGGATTTTTTATAACACTTGAGTGTTCAACAGTACTATTACTAAGGGAGACTCCTTATTAAGGCTCCTATTTGCTCACTGTATTCAAGCAAAACTATTTTAACCCTCCTTTGGATCCAAGGAAAAAAGCCATAATTTAGTTTAAAGGCATAATTTAGGATAAAACTAGTGATGTTAATACTCAGGGTGGCTTACCATATAAGGAATACAGTACTTCAATATGTAGCCTCCCTGAAGACATTAATTTTTAAATATTAAAATTAATTTTGCTAAACACCTCCCAGTACATTTCTTAGAAAACAGAGTGCATTGAGTAAAGCACACTAAAATCATGGATCTCACCCTTGTTTTGCCTATTTCATTTATTCTGTAAAACTGTTTAGGATCCTAAGATTTGCAAACAAGAAATTGTATCTTCAGAATCAAATATGGCTATTAGGACACACGTGGCTGCTGTCTGTATAAACTTTACTGAGAATAAAACTTATCTACAAATTAACATTTTTAGCTTGGAATCACAGTATTGAATATAAATTTGTATCTTTTCTATTTTTCTGTGATCCACAAAATTCTCATACTTACCTCTCAATTGAGCATCAAGCCTTGATACAAATATGCTCAATCAAAAAAGAGCATTCCTTATGGATCTAAATTACTTGCATTTTTAGTATAAACCTTTAAAAAGTGTTTCTTTTAAACAGAATTTTGCACAAATTAGAAAAGATTAAAATTTGCATTGTTTGCCCTTCAATTAGATAAATTGACACAACACGTCCTAGAATGAAATCTATTTTGCTATCTCCCACAAGACATTTATTACATACATTACTAGCAAAAACAGGCAACAAACTTTCAATTTATCACATTTGACAAATTATTCTGAAGAATCTGGAGGACAAGCAATTAAAACAAAAATTCTCCTTGAATATTAGTACCTTTTCTTCAAAACATAGAAAATGCTTAAGTGACTAAACGATATTTCATCCAAACAATCTTACATGTTAAAAAATGCAAAGCAAGAGAACTACTTATGTAATCCATCAGATTTTTAGCTGGAAATGTTATTGGTTGTCAGATTGGCCACACAATCCTTACATGGGTTATCTTCACAGCAATAGAAATGGCATCTTTAAGTCAATTATTTTATTTTTAAGAACTGTAACAGTTACTTCTCTATCAATGTTACCATAGTCCATAAGCTTTCTGCTTTTCTCCCATATCTTTCTCATATAGTATCTATCAATAACTTATCTCAAACTTTAATTGCCAAGAAAACAAAGTGAAGATTCAGACCATGTTTTCTGTCAATATATTTTAAATATTATGAAAATTCTGACATACACATAGCTCGGACAGCATGTGTAGCAGTTGTGCATTAGGTCATTCCAGAATTTTAACACATGGCCTTCATGTCCCACACTATTTTCAGACATTCTTGCATTAGTTTTCATTGAATTAGTTTTTATTGACAAACAATTTATGAACACTTAACACTTACTTTCATTCCAAGCCTCAACAAATGTAACATGAACTTAATGGTTATTTCATTTCATAGATGTAGAATCAATAATATAATCTTCCAGTACAACTGCTTTTAATGAACCAAATTTCTTAAACAAAATCTTGGATACGCAACTATCTTCAGAAGGAGCTAGTAGTATAAAAACTATCAACATCAGTGGTTTGAATATAAAAAATTTATTTAAAGTCAGAGTATGCAACAAATAAAACCTACAGAAAACAGATTTCCCCATCACAATCTGATGCTTACCAAATAATGGGAAAACACATTCCTTCAGTCATTATAAAGTTTTCAATACAAAAGAAATTTTAAGTTTTGTAAGAAAGCCTAGTAGACCAAGTACTGTTTCCTTCCAACACGCTTTGGAGACACAATGACACTCTTCAATACATTCCACGCCAGCCACCTCCTCCCATGTTGCCTTGCCCGTAATATCCACCACTATTTCCGCTGCCACGACCTACAAAATAACCGCAACACTTTTATTCCTGTAGTTAGTATCGTTTAAGCTTTATATCCACCTATATGAATGAAAGAAATCTTACCACCCTTATGATGCCACTCATGCCTTCCAAGCATGAATGCATTTTAGTTCTTCATGCAATGCAAAGAACTGGGGGAGATTAAAACCAATATCTTAATATTAAACATAACCAAACCTTACCATAGCCACCCAATCCATCAGGAGTACCATATCCTCCAGTGTAACTGCTGCCCATTCCCATTCTTCCAACAGAACCATAACCACCTTGCTCTGGAAAAGAGCAGCTACCATTAGTCTCTAGAAATCCTATACAAACTGAAATCGAATTAAAAATCTGAAATTAAACCTACCCATGGCATCTCTGCCATAGCCACCCATTCCGGAACCGCCTCCAGCAGTTGAATTGAGGAATAGCTCGATGTATCGATGCTCTTTAAAAGAATAAAAAGCTTACTCCCATAAATGCAAGTCTTATAATTACCTGTATAAAATCAAGGGAAAGCGTACAAAACTTCAGACATATTTACTGTAACTTACGCATATGGTTTTTGTCTTTAGACATGGCAGCCACTGCATCTTCATGTGTCATAAATTCCACATCAGCCTCTCCAGTTGCTCTTCCATCTGCTCCAATGTCAATATGAACCCTTATAGGAGTCAGTGGTGAGAAAAACTAAAAGAAAGCAGTAAGTTAAAACCCCTCACATGTAACCCATTATTTTAAGTCTGTCACATCCAAGATGCACACAGTTATGTAAAATAAATCACATTTCTACCATGCATATGCATTTTACAGAACAAATCTTGATTTTGTGGATTCATTAGTTATTATTAGGAAATCCCCTGGTGTTGGTTAGCCAATAAATTAAAACAAACTGATTAGGAAAGTATTGATTAGAGCACATGACAGTTTTAAAGCATATAACTTCTTTAATATGCAACAGTATATGCAATTATTCCCTTAGTTGCTTTTTGTGTGCAGAAAAATGTAAAAATGTGCTACTGCTTTGGGTTGTATATCTGTAAACCATACACTGGAATGATGTTGAAATATCAAGCAGAAGTAACTGAGCTGATATAGATTAAGGTTTTTTTTATATTTTATTTTATATTTATATATATTTTATATTTTTAATATTTATATATTTTTTATATTTATATATATTTTATATTTTTTTAATTATAGAGCACAAATTCTTACGGGCAAGCCAATGTTTTGGTTTCGGCTATACTTTCTCTTCTATTAACACTATAGGCCCAGTATAGCTCAAGTATACTTCTCATGATTACATTTGGTTAGTATGTCAATAATATTTACATTTTTACATTAACCTGCAGTAATTTTCAAATCAAAATATTCTTCTTTTCAGCAACTTGCATCCCATCAGTATACTGGCTACAGTTAGCAAGTCCCATCCCAGTCTTCTCGCTGATTTACCTATCTATTATACTGTTGCTACTATTTAATATCCTTCCCACTAAGCCACTAAATACTGATTTATATTACGGCCGCCCCTTTTATAAGCTTGCCTTCATTTGAAGATTTCCTGTTCCATTAGCAAGAAAAATACAAATTCATCAGCATAGAAGAATCACACAACTTAAAGATCTTAAACTTTTCAAACTAATAAGATATACATGGCTAGCTAAAAGAAATTGAATAATACTGATAGCAATTATAATAAGTTCTTATATTTGCTATTAGAAATTCTCTAATTTTGACTACAGTATTTGTAATTTTATATGCATATCATTTTAGTTGTAATAACAGCTGTTTAAATTTTTTATTATCAAATTTACTAACCTTTTTGAATATTTTTGTCACAGAAGATGGGGATATAAATCAAATACTGGGGGTTTTTCTTTTGCATTTTTTTCTCCTTCTGTTTAATTATATAAAATCTCCCCTCCCCAAGGGGAATTCTAACATGAAATGTGCATTTCAGTTACTTTCAAATAACACTAGTCATTCAATTACTAAAAGTAACACGCACACACACATTTAATAACTTTATGTGTTTTTTAAAAATTCTCCAAAGAAAGGCGGGGGGGGGG
>BHFT01003395.1:0-18906 GCA_004320025.1 Laticauda laticaudata | reverse complement strand
TTTTTAAAAATTTCACCAAAAAAGGGGGGGGGGGGGGGGGGGGGAAAGGAAGGTTACTCCTGAAACTTCTTGATACTTTAAAACAGTTGAATCTGATTCCAGATGTGAAACTCTTAATCTCTTGGGAAAACCCCCCTCCCCCACAAACACGCTTGTTTCAGCTAGAAATATTTTCAACAATACTCACATTAGCAATATCATTTTCAGTGGCTCGAAAAGGCAAACCTCTCATGTGAACAAAATGACCACCATGGAAACCTGAACTTGCATCTCCTGCTCCGCCATAGCCATGGCCTCCCATTCCTAAAAGCAAAACAGGTCCATGAAGGCATAACTGACTCTTGACTGAGGATATGTGCTGCCTCCTCTAAAAAAGTCAACAATTGTGGTACCGTAAGCGAGCCAATCAATTCCTGTACTAACGATAGAACTAGAGACAGTGCATACCATTTCTTGTATCCAACTTTATAAACATGATACTGAAAACATCAAAGCCCTCTCTCTAGCTGAGTCTACAACAGACAGATGAACAACAGGGTAACATTTTTTCTCACCTCTCCCATCTCTCATTCTGTCATCATAGCCATCATTTCCATAGGCATAATTGTTATAGCCACCATACTCATCAAAGCCACCATATCCTGTGAGATTTAAGAGGGGGACAGACTGTGAAGAGTCTTTAAACACCAAAAAGGATGTTAGTTTAGTGCATAGAACCAAACTGATTTGATATGAAATAGACATTTCTATGTAGATATAACAGGCTCAAAGACATGCAAACCAAGTTTCACTCGTACTTAAAATCTCATTTCAGATGCCTCTCCATATCTTTTCATTCTCAAGTCATATGCCTGGTATAAACAAAGTGAAGGATAACCAGGTTTCACACTTGATATATATTATTATTATACTGTCATTTCTGTATTTCTTGACAGAATGTCAGGAACATGAAAATGACAAGAGCCTGTGGTCATTAGATACACATACCACCGTCATATCCACCATCTCCTCGATGGATTCTGTCATACATACTTCCACGCCCAGCTCCATAATAACCCCCTCTTCCTCCCATTGGTCTATCATATGGTCCAGGTCGCTGTCCCATCATTCTTCGGGGTGGATCATAGAATCCTCGGATTTCACTCCTACTACTTTTGAAGATCTCAATATATCTGAGTAAAAAAAGATTTACAACGTACAAATGTAAGAATACAGATATATAACACTTGGAAAAAATACAGTAACTGCACATTTAAAATTTTTTAAATCTAGATATAGCATTGAAGGCAAGTGAGCACTTATTTCTAGTGTCACTTTTAGGATTTTAGGATATTAAATGCAAAAGCAAGCAGTTCTGTGATTTACTTTACTGACTAAAAATTCTAACTGCAAATTAAATACAGCAAATCTCTGAACCACACTCCCCCCTGCCCCAGTAAAAAGTTCTTTGAAAAAAAATCTGGCTATTGTAGAACACCCTCCATAAACAAACAAATAAACAAAACTAGCCCAATTTTAACAAGCTACATAGTATTATCAATCCCCCTCCCACCATATCTATTTTACTCCCAGTTACTTAGGGTGTTTTTGTTAAAAAAAATAGCCAGTTGATTTACGTACCCCAGCCCCCCAAAAGCAATTCTGACCCCCAACCCCCACAAAATATTTACCATCCCAAACTCTCCATCCCCACCTGTGCCCTATTCTTTCCTTGTGTTTCCCCAGAGCTTTTTCTGCTATCTCCTTTGAAGCAAACTGCACGAAGGCCTCCCCTGTGCTTCTCCCCTGGTAGTCCAGCGTCAATGTTATCCCATTTGGCACGATTTCCAACCCTTTAACCCAAGGACAAATAACCCCATCAAGGGGAAGAGTGTTAAAGTCTGAAACATTCCCATCTGTAGAAAATACTTAAAGCAAATCTACACAAATGCAAGAAAATAGCTTAGCTTCCCCCCAACCCAAATACACAGGCTAAAGAGTTTTCATTTAGACATTGTATTACTGTCTCTTTGTTCAGATTACACAGCAACAGCTACATCACAAAGAACCCACCTATACTGCATGATGTCATAACTACATACTCCAAATTCTAACTCCTAATAAGCTATCTAAATGTGTACATTTTTATCCTGCCAATGCAAACTCTTTACTTTTTAGTAGAGTTTTAACAAAGAATACCAACATTAGTAATCTAAATTTTAAAGACTGATTCCCCCTCCCCCAAGAATACTAATAAAATTTTAAGCTGTTTCAAATATCAATCTTGCAGACATAGAAACACTGAAAGTCACTTGACATTAACACTAGAGCTACCTTGAAAGAACTGAACGATCTCCTCCTTGCTGCAGCCAAATGGCAGACCACGCAATCGTACTGTTCCATCACTAGATGAATCATTTGGACCATTATGTTTCCCAGCCCAGTCCATTTTGCTGTTTAAAATCAAACACCATAAAAAACATAAACAGCAAATTTAGCATTTGAGAATGACGATTCACCCCCAACCCCTTCCTAAGCAGGACTGTATACATTAGAAACATCTTGAACTTTTTAAAAAATGCAACAACTGCTCAGAGTATAATGCTGTGATAATTTACAACTACCATTGTCTTGAACTCATACAGAACTAGCATGACCTGCTCATGCAACCTGCCACATAGCTATTCTCAAGACCTCGACTGATAGGCATCTATCTATGAAGACAAATTCTACCACTGAATACTTAGTTCCTCCCTCTCACATTTTCCCAGCCATTTCAATACACATATTCAATCACTGCAAAGGGCGCTATTTTTAAATTCATACGAATGCAGGCCAGTGAAGCCACAGCAAATTGTTTCCCAAAAATACATATGAAATAAATGCATGCTTCTCAACCTGCATACAAATCTCATGGGCGTTCATTCCAATGCCAGCTACAAGGGCCAAGGCAGCAGTCCTACAGGGCTTAGGACTAGAATCCTCACAATTAAAGAAATGGAAAGACAGTCAAACAACTAATTCTAGGGGCAGAAGTTGACAGGTAAAAGATAACATTAAGCTAACAGGGGAAGGGAAATGAATTTGATTGTGTGCACAAGAGGCTGCATTATCCCAGCAACATGAAACACCAGCAAAATAGAAAAGCAACGTTCATGTTTTTTTAATTCATTGAAATGGTAAAGTGCAAATGCAAAGTAATACTCGGTAGTCTGTATGGGAGTATGTCTATGCATAGCGTGTACATACAATGTAAAAACTGCACAAGTGGAGAGAGCCAGGAAGTACATTTAATGATACAATGGCTAGTAAATTCAAAGCACAATTCACATACCTGCAGACATTTCCTCCACTACAATTAGACCAGCATCTTTCCACTTTAATCTTACCCAAAGTAGAGTCCCTCCAAATGTTTTGGACTAGTATAGTTTACTAGTTCCCAGTATAAAGTATCTAAAAATACTGTATTTACAATTTTGTTTATGAAGTATTGGTTGGTGGGGTAGAACAATTTATTTTGAGTTGAAGCTCCACCTACAACTGCAGGAAAGAGTAGGTTTTTCTAACATTAAAGAAAAATTATAATGGGAAAAATATTCTGCCCAGAATAATTTGTGCTTTAGATCTCAGCTTGTAATAGAGTTTGGCCTTTTCCCATGCTAAGGCGGACTAGAAATATCAGGAAAAAAATTGATATTCTGAGCGCACACTTTTGGGGAGGATTTCACAAAATGAGAAAAAATGGATTTGCTATACATACTAAAAACATTTCATAAGATTGCCACTTTAGTGAATTTTCTTGTAGAAAAAGTATCCTACTGTAATACACAGCAAAAGATATGACAACAATAAGGAGGAAAAGGTAGCAGTACAAGAAGTTCATAATACTCTCGCTACAAAGCAGATTTTGCAGAGCCTGCTAAAGTCTGGTTCTTTGGGCCTCATTTATATTCCTCATAATGTTAATCCCACAAGTTCTTGGAGAAGGGGAAAATCTGATCAGTGTATTAAAGTAAAGCTCTATGCCCTGGGTTCTCTTTGCACCTACCAAGTTCCACACTACACCTAAATATTTTTATATTTCTTTAAAATATCCATCCACCCAAACTAACCACAAAGCAAAATGCTAGACTTAGGCATTTAGTTTGAGGTAAAAGCTTTAGTGGAATGCCAATCTCAGAAGCTTACATTTTGAAACTAAAGTCTCCATGACTACCCATACCTTCTAAAGCCACCATACTAAAGTAACACTTATTATCAGGTATTTTCTAGATTACAAAAGCAGAAGACTGTTTAGCTTTAGATAACAAATGAGACTCTTTAGAAATGTTCTCAGATTTCAACCCAAATTTCCAGAAAGATTTTAAACTCTATTAAAATAGGAATGGAGAACTCTTAGGGAAATTTTTTATAGATTTTCTGTGACTGGAGTTGTCTGTTTCTATTTTATAAATGGAACAGTGTTTAATTAGGAAGACAGCAATTAGCATCAAAAGATACAAAACTTACCCATATCAGTTTTACTGTTCCCTAGTGCAATGGCTTATGAAAAAATTAGATGATAGTGCTACTTGCATTTCTACTACTTAGGAAGTTCACAATGGAAAAATTAGTTTTTATCAGACTTCACTACAAATGCTTCTTTAAGACTCCCTACAATGGTGTCTTACCTTATCGTAAACAGCTCCTATTTTACATGTTTAATTTCTCCTCAAATGCACAAAGCAGAGGTGGCAGCATGCTAAAAAAAATCTGATTTTACAGCCTTGAAAAAAAAAACACCAAATAAAGCACAGCCACAGCTAGTAAAATGTTACCAAACCATGGTTTATAAACCCATTACCTGGTTTAGAGACCCCTTTTCACCAAAGTTCTGTGTAGGCCAAGTCTCTCCCAGCAGCCCATACATCCTAAGTCAACTGCACCAATTTTTTTTCTCAATATCTTTAAGTTCAACTAACACTGTGTCATAAAGCGTTGAAAGTTTTCCATTTGTTCAACATGAATGCAAGCTTCACCATCAGAGCAAAATATATTCTAAACATTTATCTCTAAAAAAGTTGATAAAGAATCAATTAAAACAGCCAGGGATGGTCAAAGAAGGGGGAAACTTGGAGGAGCAAACGCCACTGGTAATACCAGAAGGAAATTGTGGTTCTCCATCTCCGTCTTCTGAAAGTCATTATGCAGTGCATAGTAGTGCAGAGCTTGTGAAAATGCATATTATGATGCAAGTAGTTATTCCAGAGCTGCAGTCTCATTTTCTCTTCCTGAAAGGGAGATCTTCAAGTCTTTCTCAACAAAACAAAGGTCACACACATATGCAGAATTATTCTTAGGCTGGGCTTTTTTTCCAGGCAGTTTACACGCTCAAAAATAAATTCAAATCTCAGCTGAATCAACAGATTTTCCCCCCAGGTTTTTTTCATATAAGGCATAGGTATTTTCACCACAACACGACTTCCACAGACTTCCTCTTCCTTATATCAATCTCCCATTTCCAATACAAAGCTTAGAAAGAATAGCAAGAATAGTTTTCAACCAACTAAAAAATAGGATCTTTGGTATGTACAGCTATGGCTGGATATCATTTCACAATCAACATGGTTCCAGTTGATAATGTAGGAAATAAGAGAACATTCCTTACTTTCCTATTGTTTATCTTTAGCAGAACCTTTAACTCTACAAATGGAGGTTGAACACATTATGACTGGTTCTTAAAAGACATTCACTGGAACATACAGCCTTAATAGAACTTTGGAGTAATGCAATGTGTTATGTATTCTTAGACCAGCTTTGTAGCTTTCCAATATAGTATCTTAGTTAATAAAAACAAATCCATTGTTTATAATAAGGAATATTTTTACATGACCCATAGATACAGACTTTCTTTTAAGAGACTGTAATAAACAAAGGAAAAATATTTAAAAGCACTTGAGAAAATTGAATTGTATGATAAAGAAGTATATTATATACAGAATTTAACATGCATACTTATCTGAATAAATTGTGATTATTCTACAACCCCCCCAAAAAAATCTATTTCAAATCACCCAAATTAAACTGCTCTATTCCACCAACCAATTAAGAAAATCTGAAATAACTATGAAGTTTCATTGTGGAGGGTAGCAGAACACTTTACTCCAGCCCTGGGCATGGAATAATATTTGCTTTCACTGTGTTTTTACTAGTTCTTTTCAATCAAACCATGAGTTATTGATATACTGTACACATGCTGTCATACTCCAATGAAGACATTTCTCACAATTAATATAGAACTGCAGCATTAAAGAAAGTCACTCCCTCTTTCCTGCTGTATACGTTTAATCTTTTTGGGACTAATATCTTTATTGTATTTAAATAGCAATGTACATTGAGAACATGTTCAAAACCCCAATTGTTTCACAAAATTAATTAGAGATATAATGAACAAAATAGAAATCAAAATGACTAGCAAGAACATGTTACTTAACAAATCTCAAATTATTATTTTTTACTATCTCAAGAACACAAACATGAATTTTAGGCATGCTAAAATAAATACATTTACAATTTCCAATTCATTCATATTTTTCTTAATATAAAAATGTGATTTAAAACATCAGAGTTATATTCTATTTATGTGGAACAAACAGTTGTTTTCCTGTTGAAGATTGCAATTCCTCTGGAACAATCTGTTGGGAACAAGCCAATGGTGGGGGCCAGAGTAAAAAACAACCCTCCAGACAACCATCTCAAAAGTGCTTTTTCAAAAGGTAACTGGTCTGTTTTTTCCTTGAGTGGGAAGAACAAAATCATATTGTTTCTCATCCAAGAAATTTTAATTGTGATGACCAAAGACAACCATAGATGTTCAGGTCTCATCAGTTGCAATGTTCCACAAACACCCAGACACACATCCTGACCCTCCCTCTTTTTTTTCCTAAGCCACAAAGCCATTAAAGATATATAAATCCTTGGTCAAGAGTTGAACTTAAGCCCTTTTTGACTACTAATGAATTAGTCTCAACTAAACAACACATACAGATGTTGTCAAAACCACATTTACACTAAATCTGTGCTCACTTACCTGAAAGTAAGCAATACTGAACTCAGTGGTTATCACTTCTGTAAATGGACTTTACTATATCTTTCCTGTAATTGTTTACTTTATCTAAACTTGATTGCTACAGATGTTATTTAGACAGTATATACAATTAGTTTTACTTACCAAGTGCCACCATTCTGATCTCCTATTTTATATCTACTAATTCAGTAAGATCATATATTACTCAAAAAGAATTTCCAGTTTGTTCAATGAAGTTTATTTCCATGTTTAATATTGCTTTGAACACCTAAACTTTATAGGTAGTCCTTAACTTGTGATAGGTCATTTAACAACTGTTCAGAGTTACAACAGCTTTGGAAAATGTTTTTTATGGCCTGGAAAGCACTTTGAGCAGTCATAGAATCTCATCACAATCAAATGGCCACATTTTGGGCACTTGGCAACCGGCTCACATTTAAGACTGCTGCAATATTCTGTGGTCACATGACTGGAACTTGTGGCTTTTTGTTCAGTTTCCATCATTTTCTGTAGTTTCCTCCAAAAAAATTGCCCATTCAGGAGAATGGATTTGGGTTTATAAATGTAATTTGCTTGACACTATAAAAAAAAGGTTACAAAGGTTAAAAAAAAAAACCTGGTCCGGTCAATAGGTATCTGAACTTTGAATCAAAAATTTGGGGTCAGTTGCATTTGCAAGCTAAGGACTACCTGTAAAGACTTCTTGTACTTATTAATAAACTGCTTTTTTGTACTGCCAAACTTATATCTATAAAGTACTACTTAAGATCAAATTCTTGATATACTGATCAGTATTTTGAACTTCAGATTAAAACATGTAAAGCACTATAGAACCATAGAATAATATAAATTGTTTATGAAAATAAATTAAACTTTCCCATACATGTAAGCAGAGAAGGTGAAAATGACATTGTGCAATCAATGCAGGCTTTGAAAAATACAGTTTACTATTTAACAGACTGCCTTAAAACTCTCCTAGTATAGGCACAATTATTTTAGATAGATCAATTATGTTATTATTTTAAATAATAAATTAAACTGGAAATTAGATTAGCTTCACTCCTCTTGAAGTTTTGGTCATGAGGCCGGAGATATATTTAGATGGCTCCGCAATTGAGGTGGATCTCTACCCATTCTCTTTCTGCTTTGGGCTTGTATCATTATAACTTTACTTAACTTTTAACATTGACTTTTTAAATGTTTGTTATATATTTGCTGCTCTTGATTTAATTATTGTACACTGCATGGCTATATAAATTTGATGAATAAATAACTCTGAAATAGGATAAATTGCCAAGAGCCAGGCAGCATATACTTTTGGTAAATATCCCTACAGGTTAATAATACAAGGCTACGGACATAGTAGCCCTGCTTAAGCATCACCTTCTTGGGTTCAGTAGAATATACAAATATTTCTGCTTGAACTGGCTTCCAGCTTACATGTACTGCACACAGAGAGACTGCTAAAAACAAGCACACTTTTCAGTGATCAGGGCTCCCCAAACTTGGCAAACTTTAAGACTTGTGGACATCAACTCCCAGAATTCTCCAGCCAGCACAGCACAGTTGGCTGAAGAATTCTGGGAGTTGAAGTCCGCAAGTCTTAAAGTTGCCTAATTTGGAGACCTCTGCCCTAAAATCAAGGAAGTGTCTCTTCATTTACATCACCACCGTGATTAAAGGGAGAGAGACAAATTCAAGTTCTTTTTCCTGACTTACTGTAATGAACCCAGCCGCTAAGTATAACTTTACTCTTGCCATTTCTGAAATCTATTCAACACTCAACCCCATCAGCCATCTATGCCCTTGGTGGGAGTTACTACTCTTTTCCTTATTTTCCTGGTCGCAAAAGTGGATCGAGCAGAGCCAAACGCCCTCGTTGAGTGGCCGTTCACAAGCAACAGCAGGGCCTTGTATCCGATTAACAAGATACAAAGCAGGCAAAGCCCCCCAACCCGCCGCTGGTCACCATGACCTTGCGCTCTTGGAACCTTAAATCTCAACTGCTTGGAAGGTCCGAATCACCGCCGTTAGTCCTACTGAGGCCTCAACGGTCCCTTTTCACGTTTTAGACTTGGCGCTACGGTATTTTCTGACCAAAGCCTGCCACCTCAACGGCACGTTTCCACATCGTCCGTCCCAACTGACTCCAAGCCACCTTACTTCCGAGGAGCTGCGATGCTTCAGGTTGTCAAGAGAAACCAACTCTTCCAACGGGGTCTTGAACCTTCCGCTAACGCCGAACCTCAGCGCGCAGGCGCACGAGCCCTCCGGGAGGAGCGGCGCCGGAGGTGGTCCTCGGCGTAGGAGGGTATCAATGGCGGAGGCGCACACGCTTCTTTTGTCACGCGCCGGGGACCCACTTCGCCGTCTTCCGTCTTCCCTCCGCTCGGGGCTTGCCCTACCGAGAGCCGCCCTCGTCCCTTCAAGCAGCGGCGGCTGAGGCCACCGAGAGGCACCGCGACACCGTTATAAGCAGGCCGAAGGGACCCGAGCCGTCGCCGCCCCCAACCCCGCTGTGGCCGTCACGTTAAAAATGGCGGCTGAGAGCAAAAAACAAAAAACAAAACCCTGCCGAACGTTACCGCGCGCGTGCGCACGACGCCGTTTAACCCTTTCTTTCTCCCCTCCCCCCCTCTTCTCCCCCCCCTCTCCCGCCCAAGGAGTTTGCCCGTTTCTCAGGAGCGAGAAGGCGGGTACGCCCACCTCGGCTCTCCTTTCTCCCGGAAAAGTCGCCCGGTCGTTTCCCACCACCCACTCACCGGCAACACCTCACCCACTTCCCCAGGCGATCGGCCCCAAACGGCTGCGCGGAACTCCCCACAAAGAACAAGGAAGCGCTTAACCGACGGCCGACTAACAAGCTACGCAGCTGAGGCAGACAGGATGGCGTCGTAGGCACGCGTATCGCGAGGACTCTCGTCGCCTAGCGGCGGAAATGGCGCATGCGCGGCCGAGATGGCTGGCGAACGAGGTGACGCGTCGCGCGGGGGAGGAAACCGTCAATGAGGAAAGCGGGGTAGTCCGCATGCGCAACGCTTCTACCGCGGCGGTCTGCGATAACCAAGAATATGGGTCCGTTTTCCGTTGGTTGACTGCCTCCGCACAATTTAGGAAAAAAGAATGCAGTACCACGCATTCAGATGTTTGTCTCGGTGATCAAGCAAGCGTTCCGTTAAAAAGCGCGTTAAAAAACAAATGTTCCGTTAGCGCAGTGTTTCTTCAAAGCCGGCAACTTTTAAAGATGGGTAGACTTCAACTCCCAGAATTCTTGAGCGAGCCCTACTATCTGTGGAATTCTGGGAGTTGAAGTCCATACTTCTTAAAGGCGCAGCTAGTCTAGGAGTAAAAATGCCATCCAATCTTTTATTGTTGGTTGCCAGCATGAAAGGCACCAGCTCTTTAGATTTTATTTTTGTGTTGTTTTCAATGAATCCTCAGAGATAATTGCAAATCTGTTTTGATTTCCTGAACAAAGGAGGTGCCAGTTTTCTGAAAAATAGTAATTATAAGTCATTAATCCTTCTATTTTTCAAGACTCAGTTTAAGTTCCCCTTTTTTTGGCTGCTATTTGGGTAATTGTTGACAGAATAAAAGCCAGAGAATATACTTTATGTAGCGTTCTTGTGGAATACTTTATTATTCTGATTCTCACATCAGTTCTTTGAACTAGAACAAATTTTCCTATTTTATCAGTATAAAAGTACTAGTGGCAAATTATTTTGCTCCATTATACAGAGTCACAAAACAGCATCCCAGATTTGCTTTGTTTTTCTTGTTGGTTTCAGTATATTTTATGTTTGGTCTAATTTTTGTAATAATTGCTTGGTTTTAATTTTGTTACAATTTGATTTTCTGAGAAGTTAAATATTTTGATGTTTACAGTTTCCATACCTTCAATAAAGACAAATAAAAATGATGCAATCAGGTGTATGAAAGAGTTAATAAAATGTGACCAGACAAGTTTACCATTCTATTTATCTGTATGTAAACTTTATCAATCATCAAATGGTATAGCACATACATTCAGAAGCCATATCATTTCATTATGTCTTTCTTTTAGCAATTAGGACTTAATTGGTGTGTAAATCACTTTTACATACAATGTTCCAAAGTTACAAATAGTTTTTGACATATAACCATAATGGAGCATACAACCATTATGATTGTAAGTCCTGATGGTCATAAAGTAAGTCACTCATATCACTGACCCAATTTTATGACCATTCTTGCAGTGATTGTAAAGAGACCATAGTAGTTGTAAAGGGAACACCATGGTTGTTAAGTGAACCCATGGTCATTAAGTAAACCCAATGTTTTCTATGGAAACCGTTTTTCTTGAAAAGTTAATGCCAATCTTCAGCAAAAACAAACATAATTTGACAGCAAGATGCTGAAAATGGCCATAAATATGGGCCAGTTGCTGAACACCTGACATATGGTCTCATATCTGGGGTGGAGTGCAGTGGGGGGCAACCGTTGATACTTTGGAACTGGATTGTATTTACCTTTGGAGTGGTCTGTTATAACTTCAAATGGTTGGTAAGCGACCAGTTGTAAGTTGAAAACTATCAATATGATGGAAAACTTAAGTGTGTTCATTTTTAAGGTATGCATTTTATTATTGAAATGCAACTCAATGATTAGGACCTCTGCTTCACATCAAGATCAGCTTAGAATAAAAAAAATTCTAAGAATAAAAATCCTAAATATGCATTTACCACCCCATGCACATTTAAACATCTGTCTTATTTCATGTTTACCATCAAGATAATTCCGAGAATTAAATTACAAAGCATATCAATTCTTTTTACGATTACATATCTTTTCTTTAATTTGACAATTTCATAGGGAACTTTGTAGTGAACATGAATTTTAAATTAAAAATTTCATGTCATAGTTAAGTTTGATTATGGTACTTGGTCTTCCAGGTAGGATACATGCTCACATGTAGAAACTTGAAAACATATATTTTGACTGCATATATATTCCACAGTGAAAGAGTATAATTATACCTTTTATAGTATCTTATAGTACAAAAGAAACAGTTTTCAAAATATGTACCATATTCAACAACACAGAAGTAAACAATATATTGTAAATCCAATATTGCAATATTAGTGTAGGTAGTGTTGCTAACACTGTCATAGGTGTACAATCAATGTCTATATTGGGGAAAGAAAATTTCTTCAATTTGCATGCATTTCTTATTATAAAATCTCGCATAGCAGATGAACTGGGATTGCAAACCTAAGGGAAAGCTAAAAACCAAGAAGCCAATGGTAGTCTATGCTCTTTACCTCCCACAATTATGTTCCTCATCCATATTTTTCCATGTGCTTTCTGATGGGAATATTATGGATCTCAAAGGTGAATTATGTGTGCTGCTAATGTAATGTTCGGGAGGCAATGGTTACAGGGGGAGAAAAAGCAATGATGAAAAGAGGGAAAGGTTATGTCATTCACAAAAGCACAACTGCCTGTATTTTTCTGTATTTGGGAATGGAATTTGGTTTGTTTTTTATGTAACTTCCTTGAATTTCAATTTAAAAAAAAAGAGCAAGAGGAAAAATTAATTGAAAAAAAGAAAATTTCAGAAAAGAGCAAAATAAAAGTGCAAAACAAAACAAAACAAGAATAGAAAAGGAATAGCTTTCAACTTTCTTTGTCTGGAAATAAATAAAAAATATGTCAAATTCAGATTCTAAAGTTCCTAATGGTCTACACAACATTATTTCTATAATCTCTTATTTCTAATCATCAAATCTAAAAATCATAATCTCATTTCTACCAGTCTCTTGCAAAAAGACAAAAAGTGGTTTCTAGGTAGAAATACAATTGGTTAAAGTCTTCTTTAATCAAAGTTTCATCATTTCTGTCAATTCCATCAGCTCAGCCATCCATTCTTCCTCTGTGGGTATCTGTAAGCCCTTTTGGCTTTGTGCATATAGGAGCCTTGACATTGTTTTACACATAAAAACAAAATTCCATAAGATCTTTCTATCCATTAACCCCAAAAGGAAAATCTCTAGCTTCAATTGTATGCTTATTTTTAAAATCTTCTGACTCAAACCCCATATTTGATTCCAATGTTTTGTAGATTTCTTAATGTTGTTTGGGGATGGAATATGAATTATTTTAGTTTTTGTTAGCTGAGTCCTTACAGGTTTCTTTGAAATGGTAGAAACTGCTGCCAGATGCCAACACAATTGTGTTTTTCACTTAAAGAATGGCAAAAAGTCATTCTACAGATACCGAAGTAATGGAAAAGTTAAACAATGTAGTAGGTTTTACTTCTGAGTGAATTTACAGAATCATAATTGTCCTGGCAACTGCATACTCAATCTAACAAAAATAACTTCCAATTCCCATAGTAAATAATAATGCCACAAATTGCTTAGTCTTTGTGTAGTTGCTGAAATAGGTAAAGAAGACAAATCAATCAAAAGACTACTCCTTCTTTCTATTTGCTGAGTTTAATATTAACTTGGATATTTCTGCAATAACAAGAAGAGAGACTCAACAATTTCCAAAGGGCCATTTTAAAAAGCCTTGTAAAATTCTGTAAGGAAGAAATGCAGATTTCAGTTTTCATAATTGATGCATTTACCAACCAACCCTTTGGTGGGAATCCTGCTGCTATTTGTCTTCTTGAAGATGTAAGTTTTTAACAAATTCCTTTAGTATAAAAAAATTAATTAGCAATATCTACTATTTGTGAGAGGTGCCATTACCTTTTATTAGAATTTACTTGACTGTTTATACAAAGAATAACTATATTACTTATTTAAATTACAAGTGGAGGTGTGGGTTTGTCCTTAAGAAAATCTTTTGCCAGTATTTTATGAAGCCACTGTAGATTGCCAAAGATTTTGTCTGTATTCTGGGAAGGTTTTCAATTGAAACTGAAATACAGCCTTGCATTTAGTGTTGCATGATATGTAACCAAGCTTTGAAAAAGTAGAACACAGTTCTTTCAAAACTGGAATTTTTTGCAGGTTAGTTTCATGTTTCTTTCTTTTGCATCAAAAATATTGCCACAACTTTGTATGAACAGTGAGCTGATTATACAAAATTGAGAGAACAAAGACCACAGTATTATATTTCAAAGTTACCACAAGATGGCAATGGTTAAAAACATATAATACATCGTGGTTACCAGGATATTCCTTTTGTTTAGCTGGGCTTTGAAAATAGAAAATGAGGTTGATAAATTCATGAAGATGATGTTTGGATGCCCATCTATCATTTCTAAGATCCCTGCTTCAATTGTTCAGAATTGTTCAGAATTCTTTTATTATTTCAACAGATTTTTGTTTGTCAACAAGAATAAAATACAAAATAGCAAAACAGAAAAACGATCATCCAACCCTAACAATGAAAAAAAAATTGTGTACAAAAAAAAGAGGGGTGGGGAGAAAAATGGGAGTTGAGCAGGCTCTAACTTTACAGCCATTTTTTGCAACGCAACATGATGGGGACTGTTTTATATTTTAAAATTTGTTTATTTAAATTTATTACATTTGGTAAATTCAATAAATTTGGTTGAAACTGTCCACCTGCCCAGAAACAGAAGAAAGCAAAAATAATCTGGAGAATGGAAAACTTTGGACATAACAAGTGTATCATGTTTGATCACACTAGATTTCCTAGCTAACCTTTGGCAGCCATTTTGTGTATGTGTAAGAAAGGATTACAGATTGCAGATTAGCAGAGTTGGAAGGGACCTTGTAGGTCATCTAGTCATCTAGCCCAAGCAGGAGACTCTACACCATTTCTGACAGGTGGAAGTCCAGTCTCTTTAAGAGAGACCATGTGTTCTCAACATTTCAGATGTGCCTCCCAAACTTAAAGATCTCCTGAAATATAGCCGAAAACTTATTTTGACCAGTATGTTTCCAATGTGGATGGTGGCAATCAAATCCTTGTCAGAGAGAATTAGGGGGAATCACCATGACATATGCACCTAGGCAGAGGTGGTATTCAGCAGGTTCTGACCTGTTCTGGAGAACTGGTAGTGGAACTTTTGAGTAGTTTGAGAACCGGCAAATGGCTTTTTAGCTCTCCAGCGCCATCCCCCAACTCAAAGAGGGGTCTTTCTGCTCTCTGCATGAAGAAGCAGCACATCACTCATTTTCACTCTCTCCCACTGTAGTATAGGAAGTTGGCACCCACCCCTCTCCTAGAAAAATGAAATATCCTGGGAAATATTAAAAAGGCAGAATATTTCCCCTAGAAAGAGTAGAAACTCAGAAGCAGAAACTCACCTCAGAAGCAGAAGCTCACCCCCACCTTTGTTAATGGGTGGGCCATTAAGGCCTGGGCCAGAATACTTTACATAACAAATATCTCCAGGTAAAACTATAGCAATTGCCTAAAGCCTTTTCAATGCATCATCATCCAGCAAGGCTCAACCAAGCCTGGAACTCAGGACAGCCTACAGAGTTGCCCCTGCATGGCCTCATGGGAGTCTGACAACCAATCAGAATACAAGCTCCAATTCAAATCTCAACAGAGGGTATAAAACCCAGACACTCTCAGAGTATCAGCCTTTTCTTGATCTCTTCCTTCACCTTGAAGCAGGTGATCCTCCTTCCTTTGCACTCTGGAGCTCCAGGCCATGTGCTCCTGTCCACCATTAAACCTTCCCAACAGCCTCCATGTTTCCAGTGTCTTTTTCCCCACTTGGAACTGAACCCAGAAGGATTTTTCTTCCAGCAGTATAAAAGAAAACCTCTCTTGCTATCTCTAATGGACTATCAGGCCTTCCATATCTTGCCAGCACTGTTCTGGCTTGCACAAAAGCCTAAAAAACTTTAAACTTTCAAGTTCAACCAGGGATCTCCAACCATGGCAACTTTAAGCTTTGGCAGACTTCAACTCCCAGAATTTTTCAGCCAGTCTGCCAAGGCTTAAAGCTGCCAAAGTTAGAGACCCCTGGTTTCAAGAAGCATACAGGTAGTCCTTGACTTACAACTATAACTCATACCAGAATTTCTGTTACTAAGCAAGGTGGTTGTTAATTGAATCACACCTGATTTTAAGATCCTTTTTGCCACAATTAAACAAATCACTGAAGTTGTTAAGTGAATTATGCTGTCATTAAACAGATCCGGCTTCTCCCATTGAATTTGTTTATCAGAGGCTGGCTGAGAAAGTCGCAAATGGCAATCACATGAACTCAGGATGTTGCATCTGGCATAATGACATGCCAGTTGCCAACCACCCAAATTTTATTTATGTGACTGTAAGGATGCTATGACAATTGTAAGTGCAAGGACTTGTTGTAAGTCACTTGTTTTTCCAGTGCCATTGCAAAACAAATGTTCATAAATCAAGGATTACCTATAGAGAGTCACTGTATTTGTATTTGGCTACCAGAGTTTGGCTGCAAAAATGTGCACAATTACTAGAGGGCAGGAAAAATAAGTTTTTTTTTTTGTTCTCAGAGCCGCATACATAAATATAAATACAAATACAGTGGTATTTATTGTCACTGTGTTTTTTTGTCAACCAAAAAACTAACTTATAATTAACTTCAGAAGGTAAAGAGATGTACATTTACCATTGCACATAAATGGCGAGGAGGTGGAGAGGGTTATAACTTTAAATTTCTGGGCACTTATATCTCGGAGGACCTCTCATGGACTATGAATGTTAACAAGCTTGTAAAGAAGGCACAGAAGAGGCTTATAAATATATCTCAGCATCTACTTCTATTCTATTACTGCAGCACCATTGAGAGTGGCCTGACATATGGCATTCTTGTATGGTATGGGAGCAGCTCTGTAGCGGACAAAAAAGCTCTACAGAGAATCATTAAAACTGCCCAGAATATCAATGGGCTCCAGCTACCAGCCCTGGATGATATATTTGCATCTCGCTGTTGCACAACATCCTCAGAGACTCTTCCCATCCTGCTTACAATCTTTGTGAACTGTTGCCTTCTGGCAGAAGATACAGAATAATTAAAACTTGGACCACACATTTTCTGAATAGTTTTTAATCCCAGAGCTATAATTGCACTTAAGGACCACCATCAGTAAGCTGTTGGGCAGTATTACTTGGTCTGTTGTGCGGAAGCTTGTGTTTTTAGAAGGCAGGGAATTTTGGCGGGTGGGGAGGTTTTTGGGGATTGTCATGTGTGTGTGCATGTTGAGTCTGGTCTCTGGATGTTATAAGAATTTCGTTGTATGTATACTGTCTACAATGACAATAAATAATTCAATGATTATAAAGAGCAATACTTCATTTCAGAAAGCTGTCTGTTAGATTTATTTATTCTTGGTTTTCTCCTTGAATTTTCCTTTCTATAACAAAGTTAAAACAGAAAAAATTAATTTTTAAAGGTCCTTATGAACCTCCTTCAGATTTGCCCATTTTTGAGGTTGGTCCTTTATTTTATTCCAAGAAGATGTGGTCACCGTAGATATAAGAAGACACCTCACCTTGAATTAGTATTTTGGGTAGAGCATCATCTCATATAGGAACTGAAACATGAGTTATTTTTTTTTATGTTATTATTCATGGATCTTCTGTACATCTGTTGAATAAGGAATTCTGAGATAGAAATGGTCCTCTCGTTTGGGAGGAATGTGCTGTTTACAAGGTACATTTAACACAGAATATTTATTTTAAAATGTGAAACATTGCATGGGATGCATTTGTAAATCATTATTTAAATTGGTTGTTGTTTATTTTAGGAGCTGGAGGAAAGTTGGCATCAAAAAATTGCTGCAGAAATGAACCTCTCAGAAACAGCATTCATCAGAAAACTACACCCCACAGATGACTTCACCAAAAGTAAATAATTGTTTCTGTATTTAAATGTAGCTTTACTGAAAGATGAATTATTAGAGGCACTTTTGATAAAGAAGTTATTGTGTTATTGTGATAGATTATGAAATGAAGGGGAAGATTCTATCCTGTAGCTGAATGGCATCCACAGAAGGTTCAAGAAATTGCAGATGGGGAATACAGCTGTCAAATCAAATCAAATCATAGTCTGTCCATTTTATATTCATATGCCATCATGCTCATAGGTTTGTTGTTGTGGGGGAAATAGGAGGTAGGGATATTAGGTATGCTCACTGCTACAAGTTGACATATAATATAATATAATATAATATAATATAATATAATATAATATAATATAATATAATATAATATAATATAATATAACATAACATAACATAACATAACATAACATAACATAACATAACATAACATAACATAACATAACATAACATAACATAACAACACAACACAACACAACACAACATATCTAACAAAAAGGGCAGGTTGAAATATTGATATTATCAATAAATACAAAAAGAACCTGGAATCTGCCTGTCATCTCTTTTTGATACCTCTTCTCTGTAGACATTGCTGCTATACTCATGAACTACTGAAATTAGAAAAAGTTGCCCAACTTTCTGTTCTGAAAATTGTTCCTTATTGGAATACTGAGAGATTAATCTACACTTTCCAAAATTCCTTGGGGCAATTCCTTCTACCAGATGCCTTTGAACATTCTGATTTTTCTCTCTTAACCAGTGGTGGGATTCAATTTTTTTTACCACCAGTTCTGTGGGCATAGCTTGGTGGACGTGGCAGGGGAAGGATACTGTAAAATCTCCAGTCAGAGGTGGCATTTTCTGGTTCTCTGAACTACTCAAAATTTCCACTATCAGTTCTCCAGAACTGGTCAGAACCTGCTGAATATCACCTCTGCTCTAAGTACAAATTATTAAATTTGTACTTAGCCTTTCTGTTTCTTTCAGCATAGAATAGAATAGAATACTTATTGGCCAAGTGTGATTGGACACACAAGGAATTTGTCTTGGTGTAAATACTCTCAG
>BHFT01003394.1:0-15253 GCA_004320025.1 Laticauda laticaudata | reverse complement strand
GTTTTGTTTGTTTTGTTTGTTTATGTTTTGTTTTTAAAAATCAACAAATTTTCAAAAAAAAAAAAAGGAAGTTGAAACATCTGGAGAATGGCAATAGAAAACCATTCTGAATGTTGACAAGAAAACTATGTTCTCTGCATTACCAATTACTTTCAAAACTTAATCTTGACTTAGTACCTAGGAATTAACACTTGGGAAAGGTTACTGCATGGAAGTTAGGAACATGGGTTGAGACTTGCACACAAAACAATCCATTCCAGTGAGGAATTTAACATGGCACCTCATGGCAATGAACTCTGAGGATCTGAAAAAAATGAATTGTTGCTCTATATAAAGATGGCTGTTTGGTTCGCGGGAATGAGACTCAGAGATCAGCATAACTTCAGCTCTTTTATTTAGTTCTGAAAGTCTGTTCTAACCAGGAGCTGCGGCAGCTCTTTTTATAGAGAGCTGCTCGCGGCTAGTGTCCAATGACGGCTACTTGTTTTTCCCGCCGTTTGAATTGGCCAATCATAGCCCTGCTATGATTGGCCAATCAGTGTCGAGAAAAGTAGCCAATCAGCATTGGGTATTTGTTATCCAATAGGAATAACCTATTTGAAGTATGTTAATATGGAACAATGGCCTAAAACATTGTAATTGATCACATTTTTAACAGTTTATGTAAAGTGATAAAGCTAGCTTGGTGTAGTGGTTAGAAACCATGTTAGAAACTGGGAGACCAGGAATTCTAGTCCCACTGTAGGCAGGAAGCCACAGTATTCCACAGGGTGTTTTATAGATCAGATAGATACAACAGCCATACTTGAATAGCTAGTTCTTTTCAATGCTGAAAAAAAAAGTATCATTAAACACATGGTTAAATGTGCTTAAATGTAGGGCCCAATGCTGGAACAAATTCCCATGGAAAAGACTGATTTATATCATTTTTCAAGAGAGGATTGGAATTAGACATCCTTCAAAGAAAGGATGTTTTAGGTCAAATCAACTTGAATGTTTCAGACATTTTGCAACATTGAATCAATTAAAATTGCTAAATAAAATCCTATCAGTGCTTCCAAATAGGATACTAATTGGACATTTTATTTATTTTAAAACGTTTCATCTATGCAAGCCTAGGATGTTCTTATTAAAGGGGGAGGTCTTTCCCCCCCAGATTATAACTCTTTTCTGGTTCATTAAATTAAACCAGACTTTCTAGCATTCATGTGACCAGTCTGTTTCTTTTAAAACAAAGTGATCTCTCCTGAGAACTTATAAATAAGCTTTCTCTTTCTCCATGCTACCTTATGTGAGAAACTTCCTCAAAAGTTTTAATAAGGCCCTTGGTGCTGTCACATAAAGTATACTTTTTAAGGAAACATCTTGCTAATAAGCTCTGTTACATCAATTCTCTGGATAGACAATTATTTTTTATGAGAAAGTTGCATGTTCTATGGTGTATTGACGTGGTTGAGTAGCTATTTTTATATAGTCATTGTATTAAAAATTACACTAAAAAGATAAAATTAATACAACAATTAAAAAAAGAAAAGGCAGAAAAAACAGAAAGCCCAGAAAAGAAAAAAGGAAGAAAAATACAAAAAAATATTGTAAATAAATATGTACTGGTATTTGTTTTATTTACTATTTTTTTCTATTTTTCTTCCTTTTTTCTTTTCTGTTTTTTCTTTTTTTCTTTTCTTTTTTTAGTGTTGTATTAATTTTATCTTTTTATTGTAATTTTAATATGACTACTATAAAAACTATCAACCACTTTCAGTCCAAAATACACAGTAGAATGTGCAACTTTCCTGTCTACGCATATGTACAGTATAAATGACATCCCCCTTCATAACAACTGTAAATAATTTCAGTAACTTATTACCTAGTTGATGGTTATGAATATATTCTACCAGTCTTCTGCCTTGTTGTCCTATATAAAGCCTACTAAAGCTCTTCAAAACTTCCGAAGCAGACTAAAAGATCCAACAACCTCAGAAGAAAAAACAAGTCATCTACAACAGTGGTTGCCAACAGGTGGGCTGGAGACCACTGGTGGTCCACGAGAAAATGTTGGTGGTCTGCAGAGAAATGTCCCCCACCCCAAAGCACCTCCCCCCCCAAAATCAATTAATCCAGGCTGCATGGGAACACAAGGCTGTGCCATCCACATGGCCCATCCACCCACTGGCCTCCACCCTTCGGCCAAGCACAAACCTTACCTTGAGTTGAGCCATGTGAGCTGGAACTGGAAGGTAAGACCAATGGTGGGGAGGAGAAATCCATACCAGGGTGGCTTGCTGACATTGGTGGGAAAGTCGGTCCCATATTCCAGAGCTGCAGTAGTCACAGGACTGGCCCTTTGGTCATCCTGGAGCAGCTGCTCCTCCACCTGGGTACACTGGCCTGCCATGGAATGGAGGAGCTGCTCCGGGATGACCAAAGAGCCAGTCCTGTTACTACTGCAGCTCTGGAGTATTGGACTGACTTTCTCACCAATGTCAGCAAGCCATCGTCAGTCAAAATTCATATTAGTGGTCCACAGGATTTAAAATTATGAGTTTCGTGGTCCCTGAGGTCCAAAAGGTTGGCAATTCCTGATCTACAATATACAATGTAAGGACCGCAACAACCACGATGTAGGAGTTGGGTCCCTGGGAGAGAGGAGGTACATTCCAGAGAAGAGGCATCTCAGACAAGATCTTATATGTGATAGAAAGAAGGTGAAGACAGCCCCTCCCTAATAGTTTATAGGTTATTTTATAGATGCTGATAGTAGAGTGCTCAGTCTTGCAAGGTTTTGCCCATATGTAAAGAACTTTTAAAGAACCACCATTATTGTTCTCAATTTAGGGTTTGACATCAATCTTGCCAGACTGAATCTGAATTTGCCCTCTTTTCCCTAGACATGAATTTGATGTAATTGTTGTCATTTGCTGTTGTTCTTAAATAACAAATTAATCAGAGCTGGTACTTTTCCTGGAAAAGTACTCTTGGAGGACCTCTTGGTTGACCAAGAAGGATCTCTTGGTCCTTCCTCCCCCCACCAGTTCCTATGAGATTACAAACCAACACCCATAGACTCATCACAGTTAATGGATCTTTCAGGCCAGGTTACCCATCCCCCAGTTCCTATGAGATCATAAATAAAAGCTCACAGATGCATCACAATTAATGGAATTTTCAGGCCAGGTTATATATCACAGTTTTGTACATCTGGCACAGCTCTTGCAAAAGAGCAGAGAAGTCAAGGCCCATAACTAAATTCTCTCAAATGCATTTGTTGCTGATTTGTTGCCCATTGATAGCTCATTGTATTTAAGGTAGGTCTCCCAAGGAGGGCATTGCTTTAAGAGTCAGTGTATGTTGACAGTGTGGTCTTTCTTAAATATTTTTCACCATTGCCATAGTCACATTATTATATTAAACTCTCTTTCATACTCTTTCTCATAAATCTGGGAATATTAACATGGAATAGAAGAACAGTAGGAGAGCACTGTTTATGTACCTGAAGAAATGTCATACAGAAGACAATTGCTATTCACATATCATTCCAGAATACCAGACATGCAATACTTGTCTTTATAACATAAAAACTTCCTAACATTAAGAATGGCTTGTGGGAAATAGAGTTGTATTGTTTTTACAGAATTGTAAGAAGACATGTTGGCCTGTGAAGAAAATACATTGACTATATTTCTAATCTCATGAGCTAGGTTGAAGCTTGAGAATTGTATGTAGGAGCCTTTGCTATGCTAGAAACATAACCAGAATTTATTGATATGATAGCGACTCTAGGACAACCCCTAGGAACTTGAACCATTAAAGGAATTTCATAAATAAGAGCAAGGGGAGATATAATTAGAGTAGTGGGAGATGTATTCAGGGGCTGAGATAATGTATTCATTTTAGTCACTTTTGATAGGTTGTGACATCTTTATTACTAAGCCAAGAAGAGGTGGGAGGTAAATTTGTAACAGTACTAGAGAATATAAGGGGAATGTATTGAGGATTTAAGGTATGTCCACTGTACCTGCGTGGTCCACCTGTTTTGCAAAGTGAAGAATAAAATAACCATTGTTTTCTCTTGGACGTTTTGGCTGGTGATTGTTTATTTCCAAACTAGACAATGAATCCCACAAAATCAACAGCAGAAACAATGAGCATGACTAATTAGAGAGACAGTAAACCACCTTCATTGGATGTGTTCAAGAAGAAATTAAACAGCCACCCATCTGAGACATTTCAATTTGGATTCCTGCATTGAGCAGCGTACTGGATCTTTCCAATTCATGATTTTTATGAAAACTGCCTGAAAACCAATTGTAGATGAAGCAAGGATTGCCTTATTTGAGGTCTTCATATCTGGATGGTCAAATTTTCACAGTATGCAAATAACCCAACAAGCAGATGATTGAAATATTATCTAGCTTAATGCATTGTTGGTAATTTGGATATTTTATTGTTTTTCATTCTTGTTATTGTTTTATAATGATTTTAGTATTTTAATTGTAATATATTGTTTGAATTGCAAGTTGTTCACAATCATTGACTGAGATGGGTGGTTATAGAAATTGAGTGAATAAGTGAATGAACAAACAAACAAACAAATGAATTGTTGCACAGGTAATAATTGCATTAGACTTGTTCCCAGAAGCTATTGTCAAAAACTTAAAGGACTGAAAGTAACACCTATTTCTTTCACTTCTAAAATAAAAGGCATCCTCTCCCACAGAACCAAGGATAAAATCTGTATCCATCAGCCATTGTCCAGCTACATCTTTTTATCACATTCAATTGAAATGATTTATGACTAGAAATGAGAGGAGAAGTTAATATCCTGAGCATCTTTACTCCTCTCTATCTCCAAAGCTATGATTAAGGAGAAAGTCTTTCAGAGTTATTTAATCTGGACACTTTTTACTGCTGAGGGATTTTAGAATGCAACATTTAAAAAGTCTTATTCTGAGGTAAAATGTTTGAATGTTCATGGAAATAAAACAAACCATCCTCAACAGAAACTCAAGATTGTACACACTATTTTTTTTAAATGATTAATATATGTGAAAACTTCTAAGATGCTAGTGCTGAATGGTGAAACATTCGATATTTCCCAAATTAGCATCATTTTCTTCTCAAACGGTGACATCCTCCCACCTGTCCCCTTTGTTCCTTGCCACCAGTGATCTCATGATTCTTCTTTTGTGGCTTGCTGATAAACGTTCAATGAGAAACCATGGACAGGTGAGTCATTAAAACAACTTTATCTTACAGAGCTTAGCTGGAATGTGTTATTAATGTTATGAATTATTAAAATTCAAAAATGATTTTTAAAATGTTAAATCTTTCCAGTTTGCTTTTGAAAGCCAGTCTTGATATTTATGACAAGAAATTTACTTTAAATCAATCAAACAAAAGCCAGTTAAGAATGCAATCCTATAGTTCCTGGGAGGACACAGGAACCAGTCAGATTTTCTGTAAAAAGATTTCTCCTTTACCATGACCAAAAAGCTTCATTCCTCTCACAACCTTGCTATTGATTGGATTTATTAAAAATGGAAACAAGATATACTAGGAACATATCAAAAATTGAGCAGGTTTCAACCTGCTAGAACTAAAGCCTCATTTAATTTTGAATGTGACTCCCCAAATAGGAGAGAAATATCAACTCCGAACTTGGAATAGATAATTTTTCTTCTTGTTGGAATCAGATCCAGAAATATATTTTTGTTAAATTTAAATTTATTGAATTAAACCCACCATGGGTCTTATAAGCTGGTGAAAGTCTTGTAGGACTACTGATCTGAAATGATCCACAACAGATCCTCTCCCTACTTAGTGGGTTTGTGTGAGTTGCCACTGCCAATCATTTAAAACAAATTCTAACAACTGTGATTCATAGAGTTTCAAGAAATCAGTAGAGTAGAAAAGTAACTGTATGGCATTTATTCAGTATGTTGCACAATTTTTACCTATATCATCCCTGGTTCTTTCATTTTTACCTTTCACTGGAATGAAATCAAGAGGTAAAAAAGGGTGATAACTGGATTTGGGGAAATATTCCACAAAACCTCCCAACAGAAGGAATGGAAAGAAGGAATGATTGAGCTGTGAAGCCAGCTGAAAATCTGGAGCCAAAATCGGAGAGGAGCTGAAATCAAAGTGAAATAGGCATGAAAGCAGGGAGCAGGAGCCTAAATTCTGGAGCTGCGTTCCTTCCTGCTATCTTAAAATACTGATCATGTCTACTAAATGTTATATATAATTCATTTCCTAAAATAATCAAACCTCTTCCTAACCTGACCCAAACATAGCAAGGCTTCTTGCCATGCTGCTACCTTTTCATTTGGCCTTATGGGGCAGGCAAAAAAAAAGGGCTCAGCATGGATAGAAGCATTGTTGGATTGCCCTTGTCATCTATTTACCCCTTTGGCAGCCTTTCTGATAAATAATGTGTAGATTACAAAATACCAGTTTAAAATGGAGTCTATTAGTTTCCTAGCCCTCCTCACTGTATTATTTGTGTGGCAAACTGCATCGAGTCACTGGATATGAGATGGGTGGCGAAGATATTTTATAAATAAATAAACTATACCTGATCCTTAGTTACACATACACATAAAATAATTCAGACTTGATAAACAGCTTTTAGGTGTTTTTTTTCACCTAAATGCATAATTTTTTTGCCATATCTATTGTACAGTAACTTCCTTTTATATAACCCTGTAATCCCTTAATTTGTGGTAGAGTCGGGATAATTGGATGGAGCTGAGCATTTACTTATTTATTATATAGTGTATTTATTATACAGTAACATCATTTAGAAAATATTATTAAACTTAAGATGCAAACTTGGCTTAGTATACTTTTTCCTCCTGGGTACTGGAGACAGAGTCTATAAAGGCAGCCACAGATCTGGAGTCTTAACTAGGAGCAAGTTGGAACTGATGCTGAGGTTTCCAAAGCCTCTCCAGGGCTACAATGGCAAAATTTAGCAAACTATTTACAATGGAAAATGAAAATGATGCAAGACCTGCTTAGAATAGAATGACAAGTATCATGTTTTATAGCAATGGCCCCCAATTTTGGGGGCACCAAGAACTGGTACCATGGAGAGAGGTTTTTCCATGGACTGGAGGGGGCATGGTTTCGTATGCTGCCTGCATTCAATGGATGGGGCTTTGCTTGTTTGTGTGGCCCGGTTTCTGGCATGCTGCAGTCTGTGGTACTAGACCACAGATTGGGTTGAAGACCCCTGTTATAAAGTAATGCCAAAGTTTGTAGACTTACATTTTAAACTTTACACCTACATGGATGAATTGCTGGTGAAAAACAGATCAGAAAGACTATATGATTTTTTAAGTGGATGCATAGTTTTAAATAGAATAATTGATAGGCAACAATGGGAGCATCAATGGAAGAAAACTGTCAAATTTTCAGATAATACTTGTGAGCCATTCATAGTAGTCCAGATTTGGAAACCAAAATCATGCAAGGTAATATTATTTTTATTATAAAGTTATAATAACAGTACCTTGCAGGTCTGAAATGTGCTTCCCCCTCCTCCCTTTGTCTTCATGAGAAGCAGGGAGGATCTTGTCTAAGACGTGTTGTTAGGTTCTAGCTCTACTCTGGGCTCAGGTTTCTTTTATCTGACTGTTTTTGGCAGCAACTTTTCTTCCTGTCCCTCAAGGCCATTTTTTCTGTCCATTACAATATTGCGCGTAGAGAAAATGGTATAAGGCAGGGGTCCCCAACCACCGGGCCCCGGACCGGTACTGGTCCGTGGATCATTTTGTACCGGGCCGCAAAGAATGAATAATCGTGATTAAAATATATATAAAAATATGTTTTTAGTAAAGAAATAGTAAAGAAGCCCTTTACTATTGGGGAAGAATGGATCTTGCCAGTCCTTGAAAAAGTGTTTCTGCGTGAAACTGGTCCCTGGTACAAAAAAGGTTGGGGACCACTGGTATAAGGTGTTCTATTACTCCACTGTTAATTGTGAAAATAGGCAATTCATTATACAATTTGGAAATGTAACAATCATGTTGAATCACTTTTTCATATCAGTTAGTGATAAACCCAGTGATTTTGAAAAATGATTGGTCAGAGAATGAAACAAAATTTAAATGTGACTTTCTCTTCACAGCTTGGTAATTTTTTAAGTTAAATATTATTAATATTAATGTTCCTATAGAGAATACAGAACTAAATTTTTACATGGTAACAACTGCTAGGATTCTTTATGCTTCTTATTAGAAATTATGAACGATCCTTTCTGCAGAAGAATTGTTCATTAAATTATAGAGGCATGCGCTGGTGTCAAAACTAATTTCATATCTGAAAAATAGAAATGATGGTGATTTTTAAAATCACGGTCTATAACTTACAGTTTGAACTGTCTTTACTACAGCTGATTACTATAGCTTTGAGATTTTACTTATTTTAGTATTAACTTAAACCTTCAAATTGATATGCCATTCTGATAGGTAGATTTATATCTTTATTAAATCCTTTTGTTTTCTACTGCTGCTGGGGCTGGCCTTTGCACTGCACTGCAGCCCAAGGAGCTTCTTGCACACCCAGAATGCCATAGAATTTGTATTCAGAGGTGGTATTCAGCAGGTTCTGACCAGTTCTGGGGAACCGATAGCGGAAATTTTGAGTGGTTCGGAGAACTGGCAAATACCATCTTTGACTGGAGATTTTACAGTATCTTTCTTCTGCCACACTCACCAACCCATGCCCAGAGAACCTGTAGTAAAATTTTTTGAATCCCACCACTGCATAGAACTCCAAGGATCCCCCTTGCCCTGTGATGCTGGGCCTGGGCTTTATACTATGGTGTTAGCTTGGGGGCTTCTTGTGGATCCAGAACCACAGTGCATCAAGTAGCCCTTTGATGCTTCCTGAGATGCAGCAGCAGCTTTGTGCCATGCTGCTGGGGCTTCCCAGGGCACAGCAGCTTTACCCTGAGCTTTTGGATGGGGGTGGCTGAAATTTAGTGCTGCATGGTGACTCAGAGGTTTCTTGGAGCTCCAGAGCTGCAATACCCTAGGAAGTCCCTGAGCTGCAGTGCATTCTTTCACTGAGTTTCTTGCACTCGTATACATGCCTGCATGTATCTCACACTCTTTCTCTGGATTCTCTAAGCTTGTATCACACTGTGGCACCCCCAACCCATGCGCAGCCTGCACTGAGCCTCCCAGGACTTCCCCACCCCACCTGTGTCACCCCTGCACTCCTTTCGGAGTCCTTCAACTTCTTGCTCCCCGCTGAATGACCTGTTCATCTAGTGTTACAATGGCCACCGGCACTGCCAGGATTGCGTTTGTGAAGCGATGATGTTGGACTTTACAATGAGTCGCTTAGGGATGGAAATTCCAGGTCCAATTGTGATCATTAAATTGAAGACTATTTGTGACAAGCAGCCCCCAACCTTTTGGGGCACTGGGGACCAGTTCCATGGAAAATTTTTTTCCACGGACTGGTGGTGGTGGCATCATGATTTCACATGCTTCCTAAATCCCACACATGCACATGTGAAGCTTCACAAGCTTGCATGGCCTGCTACCAGTCATGGCTCGGGGGTTGGGAACCCCTGTTGTTGAGAGATAAGAGATTGGACTGTCGGTGTCTTGTTTGCTTTCTGGCTTGTGTGTATGCATCTCTAAGTATATGTGTGTGTGTCTATGGGCAATTTAATAATTATATAATCTAATCTTCCAATGCTTCTGCTTTCCTTCCACCTTCTTTTATGGAAGTGTCTTAGTTGGTATTTTAAGTTTTGCAGTTACTTTTAATGTTATGCCTATTTATTGTGATGGTTTGTGTCTATGGTTTCATCTGAAGATCTTATAAGTGCAGCCACAGTTCCTCAGAGGGTGAAAACAGAAGCACTGTGACCACTTTCGTCCTCCTGGGCTTTACAGAAAAACCGGAATTGAATCCTCTGTACTCCAGCATTTTCCTTCTCCTGTACGTACTTACAGTACTGGGCAATGGGTGGATGGTCATCTTGATCAGAACTGAACAGCGTCTGCACACTCCAATGTACTTCTTCCTCAGCAACCTCTCTCTCTTGGATCTTTGCTATTCCTCAGTCATTGCACCCAAGGCACTGGAGGCTCAGCTGCAACAGGGCAAGGCTTACATTTCCCTTCCATCTTGTGCAGCTCAGATGTTTTGTTTTACTACTCTGGTGACAACCGAATGTTTTCTCCTGGCAGCCATGGCCTATGATCGTTTCCTGGCCATTTGCCACCCGTTGACCTATACCTTACTCATGACTCACAAGAATTGCATTTGCCTTGTGCTGGGGGCTTACAGTTGTGGTTTAGTGGGCTCCATCATCCAAACTAGTGGAGCTTTCCGGTTGTCCTATTGTGGGCCAAACCATATCAACCATTTCTTCTGTGATATCCCTGCTGTCTTGAAGCTGTCTTGCTCTGACACTCAGCTTTCTGAAGTAATCCTTTTTGTTTCTACAACTGTTATTGCCATAGCAACCATCACCACCATTTCTGTTTCTTATCTCCGAGTCTTGTGGAATGTCCTCTGGAGCCACTCTACTCAAGGACGACAAAAGGCCCTCTCCACTTGCTCTTCCCACCTGACTGCTCTAAGCCTCTTCTATGGTACTGCCATCGTCATGTATGCCCAACCAAGGAACAAGCGTGGATCTCAAGATCAAGACAAGGTGGTCTCTCTATTTTATACTCTAGTGATTCCTCTTCTGAATCCAGTCATCTACAGCCTGAGGAACAAAGATGTAAAAGAGGCCATGAAACATCTGTTCAGCAGGAAGATCCTGGCCATGTGGTAACTTGGAAGATGGAAATGGTTGAACATCAGCCATAAGTTTGTCTTATGACCGTTTCAAGCATAGTGAGAAAAGTCTCATGAACCAGTTAGTGGATTGCCTCTCCCTATCACCTTTGTTTATTCAGGGTCCCTACAGTCCATATGCAAATGGCTAAGAATTATTTCTTATTTCTGAAAGTTTGCTGAGGCTTGGATTTTACAGCTCTTTGTAGGAATTTACTTTATTGATTAGCCCTTGGGCCATATCTGCAGTTTCAGATACAAATTATTACTAAAATCTGATAAAAACAATTTAAAATGGAATTGGATAAAATACAAATGCAATGGCTCTGGGAGAGGCTGCTGTTAATTCCTCTATAGGAATTTAATCCTGAGGGTTCCTTCTATTATGACTTACTGTCACACACTCCTTTCCAGGAAGGCATCAAAGCCAATCTTAGGTTGTCTTTTAACTGGCAGCCTTTGAACTCTATTCAAATTCAGCTCAGTGGAAACACTTTCAGCTCCAACAACATCTCACTTATTTCAGCCAGTGTGTCCAACAATATAGTCCAAACTAAGAAACCTATTGCATATAGTCATATACTTTCAGTTTAACAGCTATGGTAACAAAATCTTGCACAACTGAATATGCTTTTTCTTCCCTCACTTTATTTTTTCAATGAACAAGGAAGGGGCTTGTCCGAGATGTTTTCTCGAGTTATTTTCTTGGTCCGGGCTCAAGCCCCTCTTATCTGACCATTGCCTTGTTAGCAGCTCTTCTTCCTGTTCTTCAAGGCTATTATTCCCTATGTCCTCTACAGTCAGATCCTTCTCAACTTCTTTCACCTCTCTGTGCTCAGCTGAGATTCCTTCTTTGATCTTGAAATGCTGTCATGGATGGCAGGTCGGACTCTTTCAAATGAATGGAGGGAAATGAGGCTACAGGATCCTGATTTTTCCAAGTAATGAAGACTTATCTTTCTAAGTCTATGGAATAAAACCTTAAATCACCAGCGTTGATGAAAGGTTACTTTAATAATGTTAATAAATCCAAATCTCTACCTGATCCATGATATATCAGTCATTTTTATATTTGTTCCATGCAGATTGGGATAGGAATACGGCAGGGAACTAACAGCAGAGCATGTCAGTCAGACAGCCTGCATTCACATTCAGAAGTTTTGAAATACTTGATATAGTCAAAGAAGATCACATTGGCAGGAGTGGTGATGATGTGGTTAATGATTAGGCAAGATAGGAGAAATGATCTGCTCTGTGATATCAATTATGAAGTGCAGCTTACCTAATATAGTTTGACATCTATTTTTTCTGGCAGGAGTGAACTTGTCTGGGCAGATCAGGTATAAACAAAACAACTAGCCATGGTATTATTGGGATGTGAAGCTTAAAACCTTTTATCTATGGAGATTCTCAGCCCTCCAGGTCATGGTTGTCCCAAAGGTGCTTTTTCAAGAGGCAACTGGACTTTCTGGTTTTTCTTTGAAGACAGTTTGCTTCTTATCGAAGATTCTTCAGTTTCTTAGAGCTTCTCCCTGGATAAGAAGTGAAACGTCTTTGAGGAAAGTCCAGTTGCTTCTTTCAAAAGCACCTTTGGGACTTAAAACCTTTTAAAATCAATATTTTCCTTGATCTATAAAACACAATCATTTGATCTTTTTACTATCTCCATTCTATGCTTAGCATCTGCCTTGGTGATCATTCACAAATACAATGGCAATAAATTTTTTACATTTGTTTATTAAATTTATTTGCCACCCATTTCGTCACAAGGCAACCCATTTACAGTTTTTGTGCACCTGACAACAAACCCTATCAGAGTGAGAGTAACATTGGTTTAATATGAGAATTTTAGATGACATCAAGTAGTGGACCTTGTAGTGTTTCTTTCTTCTCTCAAGTAAGTCATGTGTTTACTTAATGACCATTTTGCTTAATGGAACTTAGTCACTAAGTGAGGGATTGGTGTATTAGACAGGCATTTAGGCAACAAATAAGCCAGTCTCTGCAGCAGCCTATAAGGCCTGAAATGGAATTAACCTAAGTTCGTCCCAACATTTCCTATAAAATATATGGGTAGCTACTGGGTAAATGTTTTTGCATTCTGCTTGATATTCCTGGATTTTGACCATAATAAAGTTTAAATCTTCATTCATTCCACAATGCATTTTTAAGTTGAATTTTTAGCATGTTAGTGTTGAATCAACAGGCCATACACAATTCCATTGCTAATTAATTAATTAATTAATTTTATTAAGAGGCAGGATATGTTTAAAGCTTCTGAAACAGCACCAATGACATTAAGGCTTTTTTAAAAGTTATTTTTGCATCACATGCTTCTGATGCAACAATCATGTCAAATGCAATTCATAGCTATTGATTATTCAGAGATCCTCCGAAGTATAAAAATATATGAGTAAAGCTGGGCTTGGGGTAATCAGTGAAACCCCTTCATTATAAAGCTATCCAAAATGCATCCCTGCTTCTCCGTTGATTACTTTGACTGACCAAGGGCATGGATGGCTGCATTTTCCAGTACCTCCACTTTCTGCCCATCTTTTGCTGGCATCACTGCAATATTGGCCATTGCTCGGGCCACTGTCGTGGTAGGAATAGTCATATATGTGGGAAAGAAATGGGCTACCGCTCCTAGGACTTTCCTGGCCACCCATTCTCCAGGCCGAGACTCCTGGCGATCACATAGCAGCACCCTAGGGAAGGGAGGCAGAAAAGGAACTTATTTTTTCTTAGTTATATGATATGAGGATTCTATTGCTCATCATAGCAGCAACAAGAAGGTAATATTTTTTTATTTGCAACAAAGAAGTGTGAAGTAAGATAATCAAAGCAAACCGCAGGGGAATGAGATAGGAATAATGGGTTTTAATACATGAAAGCCATCATTATAATGAGTTACTGTTGGTTATTGATATGATACTCAATAAAATTTGCTTACCTATCAATACAATATACCAAACATTTGATGACAAGTGTAACATTATGTGGTACTAATACTTAAGATGTGCTTCTAGCTGAATTGATTTTTGTCCCAGAGCAATATATTGGCTCATTTGTATGAATGGAAATATTCCAATGCATCTCCTTGGTTATATAAGAGGGGAAAAAAGCAGATTTCAATAAAGCTCTAAGAAGTTTGTTGAAAAATTATGCACTGCTTTATCGTAAAACATTTAAATCTGTACACTGCTGGCAAACAGAAAAAATCCTGTGTGCACTCGGCAGTTTATTGGTTGATTTTACTTCTTTTTTTTCAAGATTGGGAAATGAGGTGCGTTCAAGACCAGAGAGATGGTGAAGAAATAAAACCTCTTGATAAGACAACATCTCTTGCTGGGAGTGCCAAAACTAATCAATTATAGAGAAACCGTATTTAACTAGATTGTGTTTCAGTAGGGCACAGCTGGAAAAGGACAGTCGCACCATGATAGTTGCCTATTCAGTTCAGTTAGAAAGCAATGGCCCTGAGAGAGGCTGTAGTTAATTCCTTCTATTAGTCTGTGTGGTTCAAATATATTGAACAGCCATAGGTGAAGGAAAATGATTCTCTGTGACCTGCAGCGTGATGTGCATATGAATTTTGGGTTTGCCATGGAAGGGCCAGGGCTTAAATTTCTGCTCATCGATAAAAAACAAAATAGGGTAGCCACTCATTCACTTACTCATTCGCACATTAATCTGCTTCACAGCATTGTAGCTTGGACTGCACCCACAATTATATACAAAATTAGCTTTTGAATCTGACTCTGCATAAATAATGCCTGTGGATTAAATTCTCAAATCTACTCAAAACCATCAATCTACTCAAAATCATAGTTTTGACCAATTTTTCTAACCATGTGCGAATGGAAGTATAATCATACTTCCATAGTTGGAGATCAAAGCAACATTTTGAAATCGGATACATTGCAATGTAATCTTTCTACATCTGTGCTGCTCATTTGATATATTCTTATACTCTTTAACAACCCACAAGAGGTAAGATTATGAATTTTTTAAGCAACAACTAAACAAGCAGTTTAATCAATTAACTAATTTAACTTCTTTTCAATTAACTTATTTAACATCTTAAATAATCAGCAACACTCACAACTAATACAATTTCCTATGTGATGGAATGAGCATCTTTCAACATGCCCATCTACTGATAGTCTGTCCTTCCCTCAAATTCATGATTCACAAATACAATATACTTACGCTGGTCTAAATATAGAGAATCGGTCAAATTCAAGTGCTTTAATCCTGTTTTCTACTTCACCCTAAAGAGGGAAGGAAAAAACAAGCTTCATTGGATGAAATCTCTGTCTTGTTCATACAAATACACAGAAGCTGAAAAGTATACATAAGAAATAAAGTCCATGTCACACTGCACCAACGGATGGAAAGAGGATGTAAAATGGAGAGAAACACTTGCCATCCGTTGGTT
>BHFT01003393.1:0-10923 GCA_004320025.1 Laticauda laticaudata | reverse complement strand
CAACGGATGGCAAGTGTTTCTCTCCATTTTACATCCTCTTTCCATCCATTGGTGCAGTGTGACATGGGCTTAAGTACATACATCAAAATTATATTACTATTATTGTTACATGTTGATACTTCTGTTTGTTTCTCCTTTGCTTTTTCTTACTAGGAAAAAGCAAAATAAAAACAGAATAACATAATAAACAATAATAGTAGTATAACAAAATAACTTTATTTATGTATTCATTTATTTTTAGTATCTGTTTTGTTTTTATGGATAAAAACAAAATATATATTAAAAAAATAAATAAATAAAAAATAGCAACTTATCAAAAATTAGGCAAAGGCACAACACGGTTGGCCGGTGGTGGAGGCAGCTCTATGCTAGGTTTGAGTCGACTGAAAAGCTTGTTGCAGCAAGGGTGGCTTGGTGACCCGGGAGTTGGCATTTGACCAGGGTTGGTAGTGGTAGTGGCAGGAGGAGGTAGGTGACTGGCAGGGCTTGCTGCTTGCTCTTCACTCATCAGTTGGCGGTGGAAGGCCAGGTAGCAATGGTGGGCCATGGGCAGGCAAAGATGCCAGCCAGGAGAAGATGGTGGCTGGGTGAGGCAGGCAGTGTTGGCGATGGCAGCTGTGTGGCCCTTGAAGTGATGGCAACTGGGGCTTGCAGAGCCTCACTCACTCTGAGATCAGATCAGGCAGGGCCACAGGTGGTGGAAGGCAGGCAGCAATGGCTGGTTGGCTGCTGGCTAGTTGCTGTGGGAAGCAATAGGGGACAGGACAATGCAGGCAGCGATAGTGTGCATGTGAGATAAGGAGTGACTGGGTGTGGTGGGGTGGGGCAGGGTGGGCAGGGGAGAATGCAGGTACCAATGACACACATGCATGATAAGGAATGACTGGGTTGGGAGGAGAGGGGTGGGTGGAGAGGGAGGGGACAGCCAGTAGTGAGATTTGCCAGTTCTCCGAACTGCGCAGAATCATAACAGTTCTATTGAATTGGTCCAAACCAGTAGAATACCACCCCCTGGTGGGGGGAGAAGTATGAAATAATCTATCTCCAATCTACAACATTATCCTTTCAACAGTTCCAAGAAAGCTGCACAATAATTTGGCTCCACACTACACTCTGGTGACCCTGATAACACACATAAACATCCAGGTGACCTTAACAATTGGCTAAAGGAATGCAAATGTCTGCAAGGAGTATGAATCCTTCCATTTCCCCACCATCCAGTCAGAGCTGAAGAAGCTTCTTGGATGAGAAGCAAAAAATCTTCAATGAAAAACCAGAAAGTCAATTTGCCTCTTTGGGGAAAAAAAAAAAAAAAACCTTTGGGTCAACCANAATTTGCCTCTTTGGGGAAAAAAAAAAAAAAAACCTTTGGGTCAACCATGACCTGGATGACTGAGAATCTCCACAGACATCTAACCATGAACAATTACTGCTTACTATTCTCAGTGTCTGCAAATTACATTGCTTGCTACTTGACAAGATAGAACATTGATATTAATTTAAAAATCAACTTGACAGATAAAAGGGCTGAAAATAATAGAAGTAAATGTAAAAGAGAAAACTTGTAAAGGCCCTGTCACACTGCCCAACGGATGCAAAACGTTTGTAAAAAGGACACAGCGGATGAGAAAAATGTTCCTAAAGTTCCATCAGTTGTTAGCCGCTCTCAATAGAGGCAAATATAATTTGCGATAAGCTAGAGGATTAACACGAAGAAGTGAACGTACGGGTAGATGCAGGGCCGGATGGAAAGGCGAATGCTAGAACGGAAGCCTAGTCGGATGATAATTCTCTGGCGTTTTTCTTGCTTTCGGTCTGCTTCCCTCGGCTCTGCCTCTTTTTGCGAGCATAGCGGATGTAGATGCGAGTATTGCATGAGAGTGGATGCTCGAGGAGTTCGTATTCTCATAGAGCGAATGCAGTATTTGATTCATATGTAGGATGACGCGGTATGCGTAGCGGCACCGCTTTCATCCTTTTCTTCTCTCGTCCGTTGTCTGTATGCTCTAATTTCGTCTTGGTTTTGTGTTTCATTTCGGCGTTTCCACTTTCCTTCGGCTGCGGGGCCGTTTATCCGTCTGGAGTTTATAGATTTGATGTTGCGCGATCGTGCAGCCGGAGCGACCTAGGCGGTAATATGATGCGTAGATGTCGTGCACGGATGCTAGAACAGATGTCCCCAGTATGGCGCTACGGATGTTCATGGTGTTTGAGACGGATGCAATTGGTATACATTTTCTGCCAATTCAATTTTTGAGCAGCTCAATAACCTTCTAGCAATGATAATGGTCAATAGACTGAGAGTTGCTTGGGACGGATAGATTGAGGTAAGGAAAGACGAGTGCAGTGAGTATCAGAACAGGAAGCATCGTTCTGTAATGCAACGGCCATGTGTCTAAGTTGTTGTCTCTCGTTTTAGCATAACTCTTTGCTCATTTTTCATTTTGGGTTTGCAGGTGTGTTGTTTTTGTACTATGTGGGGCCTGTTATAAGAGATAAATCTAAATTGATCTTTCAAATATAGTGTATTACAATCTTGTATAACTTAGTCTTTTTCTGATATTCAGGATTGGTGATACTGTTCGTTATTTATTTTGTGGCTGTGTCTTTTGTTTTAATTGGTCCTTGGCGACCTCACTCATGTTCTGAGGAATGAAGTATTTCCAATGATACTAAAATGTTGACGTCATGTGAGGTGCACGAATCAAGATATTTCTTAATTTTCCCATAATGTTGTTCCCATTTGTACCATACATGAATATGGAGGTGGGAAGGGGGTTGTCTATAGGTTTGAAGTGATCTCTTGTTGGAGTAGTCTACAGTGGTAAATACTGAGGAACCTGTCCTAGTGTTTTGGAGTAGAAGTCTCTACGTAACAGTATTTAATAATTCGGAGATGGAGAAATGCCATATGATTTTTTGTCCAATTTTCTTAAGTTTCAATGTATAGGATCATTTTTTGTAGGTTTAGATCATCAATAGTGACGCATTTTGACCCTTGGCCAAATGGTTTGCAAATTGTTTATTTTCCACTCCTAATGGGAGTACTTATCAGTGCCTTGGTAAATTAGCCTGGGATATTAGGTTGTTCGAAGTTACTTGGCCTGTGGGGCAACTTGGAACGGGGGTGAAGACGCATGCTTCCTTGTGACCGTTAGTTGTTGTATTGCTAGGCCTCTGCAAAAGGGAAGGAAGGCTCAGCCATATCCTGTTGATGAATTTAATAAAGCATCTTTAAATATTTGTTTCTAATACTCTGTTAGATCACCTGTTGCTCTCTGCCTGTTTTATTGGCTGGGGGATTTGAAACGACCAACCCTGGTGAAACTAATAGGTTTAAAAAACACCTGTTCAATGTGATGTGAATTGTACACTCCTATTTCTCGAGATTACTCTGTTGTGGTATGCTGCATGCAGGCGGGATTAAATGTGTATTTAAACATACTTGCCAATGCTTGTCTTTGGGGATTCTTTTGCATGGTACATAAATGAACTGTTTTTTGAATAGAAGATGACAGTTACAAGCCCAATGACAGTATCTCCTGCACTTTCATGGGATGCTCCACTAGAAAGTCCATAGAGATCTCTTTTCCAGGTGTGGGGCTGGAAGGTTTTTATCCCCCTCGCCCCCACTTAATTGGTTTAATAGTTGCAGAGCTTTTCCTTGCTTCTTTGCAGCAGGCAAAGATGGGCGCACTAGCAACATGTTTCAAATCCGTTTTGAGAGATAACATCAAAATTCATCTTTGATGAGTGCAGTTTTTACAAAACCAAAGTGTCCTGCTACTTGATTGTGAGAGTCTTGGGTCTAGCGTTTCATAGGATCTCATGCTCTTTGGTTGCAGGGACGAGTAAATTGTGTTTTCTATCCAGTGCTCAGTCCATCTTTGAGTAGGCGTCTTGTCAGCCTGGAGCCTAGTCACTCCTAAGTAGTGCCTCCTTAAATATTGAAGTTTTTGCATTATCAGTCCAGTGATGCTTCTTCTCTCTTGTGCCGGGTGATTGACTGTTGGCTGCTCAAGTTGTTGTTGGTTGGGATCATGGGTTGTTATAAACTTTCAATCTTTTTGTGCTGTTTTGTATTGGGTTTCCTGGAGAAGGTCTGGGCCAAAGAAATGTTTTTTCCAACTGGGTAGATTATTTGATAAGTGAGAATTTAGACGTTTATCAGTATTGAGCCTACTCTTACTTGTTTTCCTGAGGGTTTCTGTGGAGTTTTCAGCCTAGATTTTTTATATATCAGTCCAGACCAAAAGGGATTTTGTCCCTTCTAGAAATGTCTTCATGTGAGAGTGTCATCACACAGCATATGCCTCTTTCTCCATATGGCCCATCTTTGCTTCGTTCTGTCATTCGTTTGGCTTGAAGTATAAGCACAATGGTTGTACTGTCACGTTCATTTTTTGGAGAGACCTGCTCCAACTGCTACATCACTAGCGTCTGCTGGATAACAAATGGTTGTTCAGGTGTGGGTATTGTGGATGTGGTTCTGCTGAGAACTAGTTGTTAAGTTATTTTTGAATACCTTGCTTGTTTCCATCGTCCAGTAAGGGGATTGCCTCAGTTTGGGTTCTTCCCCCCCCTTTCATTTTTAACAAGTTCTGATTGGGAGGGCGAGGGCGATATTCGCAAAAGCTGGAATGAAGCTGCAGTAAAGTTTGCAAAAACCCAAGAACTTTTCGATGTTGTTTGCGAGTATGGGGCAGCTCCAACGAGTGACAGCTTTTTTACTTTTGGGGTCTATCTCTATTCCCTCGTGAGATTTCATTCCCAGGTAGTCAATTTTTCTTAATGGAATTCACATTTTAAGAGAGTTTGCATGTATTGTTCATTGTTTGGAGTTTTGTGAGACGACTGCTTGCGGAGTAACTTGATGTTGTTCTGTTTGTTTCGGAGTAGAGTTAAAATATCATCAAAATAAATAGAGACCCCTTGTGATCAAAAAAGAGGAGAATTTGGGATCTCAGTAGTTACGAGCAGTTAAAGCTGTGTGCTTGCAGTCAAAAGGGAGGACTTTTAATTGCAGCCTCGAGGGTTTAAAGTGTCTCCCCCATCCCTCGCTTATGTGGTAGTATTCCTCTCATTTTGAAAAAATCGCCTTTAGAAAGGTGGCATGCAATGCCGTTCATGAGGGGGATGGGTACAGTATGCTCTCACACTCATGGTATTTAAATTCTGTATATCCATACATAAGCGCACGAAGCCATCTTTTTGCGGAATAATACTGGGGGCTGCTATTTTTTGGTCAGATAGGTTAGATTTAACCCTTTTTAATATTTTTATTAAAATGCTCTGAGTTCTTTTGTTCTCTGGGTACATGAGTACATTTCGGTTTTGGAAGTTTAGTTCCTGGTAGGATTTCAATGGCGGAGTCTGTGGCGCAAGGGGTGGGAGTTTCATCAGAAGCCTCCTTAATAAATCCTGGTACTCTTTTGTGAATGTAATAGGTTCAGCCGCGACCGGCCAAGCTGGTTCTCCTTCTCTCCCTCTTCTCTTTCTTTCCACTGGGCTATTTGCAATCTACATGTTTCGGTTAAATGTATGTTTTCTCTTTCCAGTTATTTTTTTGGATTCCATTTCCATAGCCAGTGGTGAGCCTAGGACTAGTGCTCCTTCTCTATTCCTGTGTGACTAATGAATGAGCTAGTGGATACTGGTTCCGAGTTTATTTGTTCAATGGTTCTACTGGCAAAACTGCTGGCTTTCCGTCCCGTCTAATAATTCCACTTAATTGACAGAAAGCGAGGGACTTTCCATTTTCCTTAGTTGAGACCCATCTTTTCTGTATGGGGGGTTGAGTGTAGCACCAGTTGCATCCGCAATGGCCAGTAACACTGCAACTTCATCCCCCTTTCCCTTCGAGTGGGATAATAGTCTTAGGGGTAGAGTGAGTGGTTCAATTGGGTCACTTAAACGGTTCATCTGCTGGATCGCTTTGGATCTGGCTCAGATCTCCTCGGGCATCGGGTGTTCTTCCTGGTTCTGGGGGGAACTGAAACCTTACAGCTCTTGGCTTCTTAGGCCATTTTCTTTTCCTTGAGTGTTGGATTTTTCAGGTTTCCCCCCTGATTTAGGGTAGTCTGGCTTCTGGCAGGGTTTTTAAATGGCATTCTGCTGCACGTGCTCCTCTTTTCATACTTAAAAGCAGCCAGATGGTCTTGGAGTCATTGGTGGTTTTTGTGTGTTGGAAATTCCCGCTTTCCCTGGGTCCCATCTCTCCAAACTCTGCACTAGTGTCTAATCGGTTACAGATATGTCTATCCTTCCTCCTCTGCCATCCAAGTCCGCATTCATGCAGGAGCTTGGGCTCGGCCGACGGGCCAGGCAGGCAATGTACAAGGTCATTGTTGTTAGGCCCATGACCTTTGAACCAACAGACTAGGCTATCTTCTGGCCAGTCGACTGCGGGCTGCCAGATCAGAAATTTCCTCGGGTGTACTCAGCTACCAGGTGACAGCCTTGCTTTATGACTCTCATGCAGTCACAGTGCGTTTCTATTGTGAGTCTTCGAAGCGGTGGCATGAGGGCTGTCATGAAATCGATTGAGGTTCCTCAGTTCTGGGGCATTGATGGTTTTGTGGAGAACACCATCCATTCTGGCTGCTACCCGCTTCTAGGGCAGGGTGACGACTCGCACTCGGTGCCCCCTAGATTGGGAAAATTCCGCCTGTATTCTTGCATGTTGTTGAGGACTTGCACAAGGAAAGAAGTCCCATGTTTTCTGGGGTCCCCATTGAATTTTACCCTCAAGAGCAGATTTTTATATCTGCAGTTGCATTTCTTCTGGATTGGCCAGGGTTAATCCCCTGTTCTGGAGTGACAAGGGGTCAGGTACTCGTGTATGGGCTGCTGTCTTCTGCCTTGTTCTCCAATGCCTGATCATTCTCAGCTGGATCAGGATGACAAGCTCCTTGCTATATTCTATATGCTATATTATTAAAGTGAAGTCTTTTTTTATAAAAAAAAATTCCTCTGCGGGTTGACTGCTATTGCAGATTCTGCTTTATGTAAGCATCTGGATTTCCCTTTCTATTAAAAAGTTATACATATCAATATAAGGTTTAAGATGTTCAGGTTACATCAAAAAGTTGACTTGAAATGAAGAGATTAATATGAAGCAGGACTGTTAAAAGAATACTAATATTTTGATTATTTGAAGAGAGTAGGTCCTAGCTAAGAACATTTAGGGAATTGAACAAGAATTTTGAATGCGGATAGTTTGTAGAGAAGAGTTGGATTGGGTTGTGTTTTTGTGTTTCGTTTTTTTTGGTGATTTTTTTTGCTTTGCGTGGGGGTTTTTTTGGTGGTTTCTTTTCATAACCATTTCGTTGTCTCGAGAATGCTATAGGGAGTTCCTTCCTATAGTAGTAGGTAGAATGATTTCTCATAGGCAGTGGTGAGTTTTCAAATTTTTGTGTACTGACTGGTGGTTCTGTGGGCGTGGCTTGGTGGGCATGACAGGGAAAGGATACTGTAAAATCTCCAGTCAGAGGTGGTATTTGCTGGTTCTCCAAACTATGTAAAATTTCTGCTACCGGTTCTCCAGAACTGTTCAGAACCTGCTGAACACCACCTCTGCTCCAAGGTCCCTTCCAATTCTATTCTATTCTGTTCTGTTCTATTCTGTTCTATTCTGTTTTATTCTATCCTATCCTATCCTATCCTATCCTATCCTATATACTGTTTGCCTGTAAGCAAGAACTAGTAGGACTATTAAATGGAACAGAACAAAAAATGTAGTAGTGCTTTGGGACTTTAGAATTCAAACAGACAAGCACGGCAACATAATACCCCAGACTTAACAATTGTCAATAAAAGTCAAAAAATAGTCTGGATTTCGGACGTGGCAGTACCAGGAGATAACAGAAGAGAAAGAACTAGAGAAAATCATAAAATACAAAGACTTGCAATTAGAATGACTATGGTAAAAGAATTGTTTTTAGCCACAAATGCTGATGTGCTTAATAAAATAAAAATAAGCCAACACATGTACCAAATGCATGCAGGAATGGGGAAAATGGGTTATCAAAGAGGTAGCCATTTAAAACTTTATACATATTCAGGAATAATTTTGAGATGACCTCAGAAATTTCTGTTATTACAGAATGAGTCAGCTAGACCTCTTACAGATATGGTGGCTCAAAAATAAGAAACCATGTAAGTAATGCAAAGGAAATCTTGGGGTTTATTTTGAAGAAAGCATTAGTTGTTCATCTTCGTATATCTCTGCTGGGTAAGTTTGACTGATTATTGTTCCAATAGTCACATAGATAAAAAGCCAGTTGGTGGAGATTCAACTTGGCTTCTTTTCTCTCTGTCTTGAAAGACTGGATTCTAATTTTCCCTAATATTAATTATTCCTTTATAGTACATAAATATATTTTTCCTTCTGTTCAGGTGGTAAATTGTTCCACAAAATTCAGAGGTTGACTAACATAATTACATGTTGATTGGGCATAAAATTTTAGAAAGTGTCAACAAGTACACTTGCATTAAAATACAAACTGAACAATTTCTCCATGTCTGTAAGTTCATTCTTACATTCTGTGCTATAGAAATCAGTGAATTGTTGTTGGAATTGCTTTTTTCTTCTTTTTGTTCTGAATTACTACTATTTTTCCAGCAGTGCCACAAAAATTATCTCAGTATAAACAACAGGGGTACATGGCTTACTTCTGATTCCAAAGATATTTAATTATATATCTGAACATTTTATTTCAGTGGAAGTTATTTCTGAGTAATTACAAAGATAATCTTTAGTGTTAAAATCAAATTGTTATGATGAACATTCATAGTAAAAAAACCAACTTGCTAAGTGCCTTTTGAAGGAGAGGGGTTAGAAAAATAGTTTAAAATAGTTAAAATGATAAGTACTTTATCCAAATATAGAATCTAATTAAGGTTTCAGAAATATTATGGCACAACTGAAACTTGTAATTGTTCTTTTTCATTAGCTATTAATAAATATTAATTAGTCTATTGAGATTGAAACCAGCCATTTATTGATTCAATCAGCTTTATAATTGAGCTTATATAAATGTTTTGATCTAATTTGCAAAAGACTATTTTCTAAAAATAGCAAGTACCATACAATGTTTCATCAAACATTTGACCTCTTATTTGACTTCCATGACCTCCAAATTATATAAAAAAGCATGAAAAAGGAAGGTAGATATTAATGCAGGTTGAAAATTCTATCCTGTTCTCTGAATAAAGTGTAGTAAAATCAATGAACTTTGCATAAGTGCTGGAGATATTCCAACCCAGATATCTTGGCAGCAGCATGTCACTTTATGTATTTATTTAGCATATGGCACATGTTAGCCAGAGGTCACTGAGGTGGCTGGCTGCCTCTATGAAAGAAATTTTTTCTGGCAGTGTTATCTTTATCTGTGGGACACCTGAATGCCAGTAGGCAGTTGGGGGAGGCTCCTTTCTTGTCCCTCTGCGGTTTATTTATTATAGTGTAATCAGAACTCCCAAACTAAAATTATAGCGTTATCTGAATTCCTATTAAGAGTGAAATTATACTGCTAATGTGAATCCCAAAAGTGAAATTATACTAAAAATCTTCGAATTCCTATGGAAAGTAAAAGAAGTAAAGAAGGAGGATTTAAACTCTGAACTCTGTCTCTCTCCCTCTGAGCAATTGAAGTTATAAAGCCTGTTTGAATTATGGAGAGAAGCCAGAAATTCCCCCATTTGCTAGAAACAAACAAGTGGCATCTTCAAGCCCTTCAACTGTTGTCTTCAGACCCTTTACAAATGCAGTTGAAAGAGACTGAGTAATCTTTTCTTCTAAAAAACAAAGAAGCTGCATTATCTCTAGCTCTGGAGTTGCTTTCGATTCCTTGCTGTTTGTGCCTGGGAGGAAAGACAGGGTCATAAAGAGGCCCTTCTACTCACACTCTTATGGCATTTCTGCATCCCTCCATGAGTGGTTTACTGCATTCCTGTCAAACAGGCAACAAATAGTAAAAATAGGGAGTGCTATATCAAACCCTGCTCCAGTTAACAGCAGTGTCAAGGCAGCGTTCTAGGACCCACGCTCTTTATATTCTATATAAATGACCTTTACGATCACCTTACAAACATCTGCGTCCTCTTTGAGGATGACATAAAACTATTCAACACTACTGACAATGCTACTATTCTTCAAAGCAACCTTGATTATGTATCTGAATGATCAAACATCTGGCAATTCCAAATCTCGACCAACAAATGCTCTGTCCTCCACTGTTTTCCTTCTTCGCTTTAAAATTCATTGTTGCAAATGTTCATTAAAGATGGCCTCTTCTTTAATCAACTCCTTCTTTTCTGGCACTCCTTTCTGTTCTTCATATTCTAGAATTGCCATTTCTAAAAATTGTAAAGCAAAGCCCAACAATTTGCCTTTCTTGTAGTATTTCTTTCATATTTCTAAGTTTTATTTTTAATTCCAAAAGAGATTCTGCCATTTTTTAATGTTTCTGTCCAGTAGTTTAATTCAATTAATATCTGTAAAGTTTATTTCCAACAATCAGCTTTAATTAATTTCTCTTCAGGTTTTTTGGATTCATCAGATAGTCCAGTACCAAGTTTATATGAGAATCACCAGTCAGTCCCAAAGTAATTTTTTCTTACTTCTTTCTTTATTTCAGTATTCAAAGTTCTAATTTCACTTTCCAGGGTCTTTGTTGTATTGTATCAAGATTTAATTACTTGTATCAAGTCAAATTCTTAAAAAAAACCAGGTTCTTTTAAAAAGGATTGTAATTAAGTTCTTTGGCCACAAGATGGCACTCTCTATTATATCAAACCTTCATCCTTTTCTTTCACTTTTTCCCTATTTAAGCCCCTGTCCCACTGCACCAACAGATGCAAAGAGGATGTAAAACGTCAAAAAAAGCTTGCCATCCGTTGGAAAACGCGATGCATCCGTTG
>BHFT01003392.1:0-12683 GCA_004320025.1 Laticauda laticaudata | reverse complement strand
CCCCTTTTGAGAGTGGATAACAACGGATGGAACATTTTTCTTGTCCGCTATGTCCTTTTTACAAACGTTTTGCATCCGTCGGCCAGTGTAAAAGGGCCTTAATTAACAACAGAATAGATAAACTTTTAGCTAATACTTGTGTTCCAGGTGCTGGCTATAGCATCAGGCAATGTATATTATACTGCCAGGATTGTATACAATATTTTGTTGGAAACAAGGCAGGTTCTGGAAGTTTGTGTGAGCACAATCTGAAATTATAGTTACATCTGTTCCTGTATTGGTGTTGAAGCATCAAATCAAAAGATTTTCTTTATTTTGGTTCCCAAAATAAATGTTCATTGGCTTTACTAAGTTTTGTGGAATGTCCTCATCTCTTATTTGGCAGCTGGCTGTATTTGTAGCATTCAGCAATTTGAGCAGTATATTCTTGCCTCTCCATGGTTATTTCCAACACTAAATTCAGCTTTGTGGGTGGAGATTTACTTGATCATAGGGAAACAATACAGTCTGCTCTTGTGCCTTCTGATGTCAGAAGGGATGGAATATTTTAGCAAACTTTGCAGCCTGATTAAGTTCCTGCACTGATGTCAGTTTACAGCTTCTTTCTTTTGCATAGAATCTAGCTAAATAGAATCTGAATAGCATTTTTAATGAAGACACTTTATAGAGTAAAAACATTACAAATTTAAAGACAAAAGGGAAAAGTAAAGTGATAAATAAGTAACAAATGAAAAGAAAGAAAAAGAATGTGTGTTCAGTGTGTTTAGAAAAAGAGAGAAAGAAGGAAAGAAAGAAAGAAAGCTTCTTATCTTCTTACAGCAGTTATAAATACTTTTATAAGTTATCCTCTCTCTTTATAATCATATTGTGACACCCTTCTTTCCATATTTTACCCTTTCTTATAATCAGATTTATAAATCATATTTCTATTTTCAGCAAAAAGTCCATAAATAGTTGTACTGACAAATGTAATAATTGTCGTTTCCCTAATCAAACAAGTCAATTTGACATCTCTGTAAATTCTGTAATCTTTTTGTGTGTTTTTGAACCCAATTTTAAAAACTTTTTTACAAGTTCCCCAAGCAAGATAAAATGGCATTTCCACATTTTCAACATAAATTTAAAGTATCTTAACGTTACAGAAAGTTTTTTTTTGTTATCATAAGAATCTGAATGGCTCTAGTTGTGTTATAATTCAGGAAGAACTTGGCATAATTAAAAATAGATTAATACTGTATTGAAATATGAACCTGCCTTGAAAGAGTCTAAAATTACAGGCGTATTTTATTTCTTATAAGGGGTAGGAAAAACTTGGAGAATTTTTTTTCATTCACCTGTCATTTCATACTCATTTTGTTGTTTTTCTCTTTTTTCTTCTCTTTTTCTTTTTTCCCCCTCATATTTCATTCCCTCTTTTTTGTCCCTTTCTAAGAAGAAAATTACATCAAGTTACATTTAGAATATAAACATCCAACATCAAACTATGCAAATTGGGTAAAAAGGAATAGGGGTAGAGCATATTACACTGATATAATTACACACACACGCATACACTTGGGCAGAGGTTAATTTAAGATGGTTGTTACACGAGGTCTTGAGTGTTTATTTCCTTTCCATGTGCACAATTCAACATATGAGTTCTAATGTGCCACAAGATCCATGAGCTACAAGTGAGTCTTTGATTTTTCAATTGCTTGAATTTCAGAAGAAAAGTGGCTTTTGCTTGTTATTGTTTTAAAATTTCTTAATGGATCTCAGTTAATGATTTTGGAATTCTTCCAACAACAAAATATATTCTTACTCTGAAAAATAGAATAAATAATAGGAAATAAGTAGATCTGAAGAATCTCATCTCTATGCAAAAGTCATTTATCTCAAATCTTTTATTAGAATTTAAGATTTATTATTTTGTATTTCCAGGAATGCTAAAGCAATTTTTTAAATCCTTTTATTACTGTCTTGTAAATTAGCTCACTAAATAAGTACCTTCATTTACAAATTAATTAGTTAAGAGACTAATATTCCATACTTCTGTGTTATCTCTAAAAGAGGTTTATATTTAGCATTGGAAAAATACTTCCAGTGAATAAACTGAAGAAATAAATAAAGTGATCTTGTCCTTCCTCCAGCATCACGTTTACTTCACTCTTTTGATGCCAGCAAAGAAGTATAGGGTGACAGAAAAAGAATAATAAATTCACCCTTTACCTGCACAGCGTTTCTTTTGCCTGCACTATTTTTCTAAATTAAAAAGTATTTATTAAAAATTAGTGGTTCTTCTTTTAACAATGCCCAAACCAATTTACAATAACTATACATGTCAAAAGCAAGATTAAAAACAGATTAAAATCCAGGTGGAAAAAATTCAAATGACAAAAACAAAAATAGGAAGCAAATAGAGTGAAGGATAGATTAATGGCCAGAGAATGTCAACATAAAACATTAGCTTTGGAGCCTCTGATAGCATAGATGATAAAATAATTACACAGGACAGATTCATTGCATATCCATGTATAGCAAAGTACAATGCCAATAGCCCCCAAAATGATAACACAAAAATGGAAATTTGTGCCATGTCAGGCACAAACAACCAGTTCACTTGTGTAAAGTTCAAGCTGCCTATTTCATCGTATTCTCCTATAATACAGGAATTTTTTGAAACTGCTTGCCTTTCCTTGGGAACAGATGGAGAGGGTCAGTCCTGGATTTTTGCAGCTGAGAAGCAATTGGAGGCTAATTCCCAACTTGAGTCCTCTTCCCTGGCTGGCTGGGCATTTCCCAACATGTCAGGATGTCTGACACAAGTACGTAAGTCATGGAATTGAATAATTATACAAACATCACCCTTGCAGTTGCCTATGATTCCATCCTAGCTGAATGATTTTATGTAGTCTACAAAGACAATTGCTAGATAGCAGCAGATCTATCCAGATTTTTGAACCACAAATTTGGTAACCCTGATCTCAGTGTTATTGCCAATTAGCAAACACAGCATGCAGATCAAGATCTTTCTCACATATTTTTAGTTCCTGAGAGATGAACAAAATGGCATGTTCCTACATTTGTTTCTGGAGGCCAAATCTTTCCCCCTTTTAACCCCTCCCCCTTTTAAAAATTATTCTGCAGGATAATAGAATTGTTGTGTTGATAACTTTTCACTTTTATACATGTATCTTTTTTGTCTATATTATGCTATATAATTAAATGTTGGATTTTTACTTCACCTTCCTTTTTCTTATATTTCTCTCTTCCTGTTTTCTCTCAGTTCTGGTAGCACAAGATTTGCCAAACTTGGTTTCTACTTCAGGCAGCAATTTTTACACAAGACTTTCTTTGTTAAGATAATTTTAATCTATCTTTTTATACTAGGCAAAACAAGTCAAACACTGCAGGAGAACTTGGCTAAAAGCTTAATGAGTAATGCTTGAGAGCCACTGACCTGCTTTGTTTAGTTGCCTAGGAAACACAATATTAAAAAACCCAGGCTGTCTTTTGATCTCTGTTTGCCCAGAGGAGTTAGTAGCCTCAGTTATGGTTCTTTTGAAAGTAGAAAGCATCTTTATGCACCTTAAAGGACTTGAAATTTATTATGACTTAAACTTTCATGAACTACAGGGTCCTTCTCTGGATGCATATGTAATAAAAAGATGCCATAGTCAACAGAGCAAAAAACTATTTTCCATGACAGATGCAACAAAACTCTTCATGGTATGTTAAGCAACAGATAACATCATTGTGTCCTTCTCAAAATTGTTATTGGGAATGATCACTAATTTAAACTTGCATTCACTGAAGTTCTGATTGAATTGCCATGCTATTTAAAATTCATCACTATCTAACCTAAAGCCCATGTCACACTGCACCAACGGATGCAAAGAGGATGTAAAATGGACAAAAAAGCTTGCCATCCATTGGAAAACGGCGATGCATCCGTTGTGTACTCACTGCATACGTCTTTCATATGCTCTATCCATCAAACATCCATCTACTGCTATTTCATCCGCGCAAAAAGTTTTGAGCTGCACAAAACTTTTGAGTGGATGAACTTTCTGCCGCGTACGATCTACATCCATGAGCACATACGGCAAAAACTGTTCTACGTCTGTTGTCAATCCATTACAGGGTCCAATTTACCTCCTGGCATCTCTGGCCATCGCACAACTCACATCCGCTCCAGCGAAAGCAGAAAGAGGAGGAAGCGAAAGTACGCAGAAACGTCCACACAGCATTAGCAGTACGGACATAGAAAGATGAAAGTGGATGCAGCTTGATATAAAGCATTAAAACAGACAAAAAGTTCATATATGGGACATATCTCAGATATTTAGGATGTCTGGAGGATGCCTTGAGTATGTGGAAGGACACCTAGCGGAAAACCGACATTTCCTATAAAAAGGGGAAGAAATCACCTGGATCTCAGTATGAGTGCAGCAGCCATGGTGTGCAGACCTCTTCAGCCTTGCTCTTGCTCTTCCACATCATCCATTGATGTCCACCATCATTCAACACCAGAACCAAGCCCTCTTCAGACTGTTTCACCTTTTCTACGTAAGGAGGAAGGAGATGTCCAAGAGCTGTCTGGGTCCGAAGATGGATCGCAAGAAGAGTGGAGTTTGAACTCTATGACAAGCTGATGGTGGAGCTGAAGGAAATGAAGACCCTCGTGCATTCCAGAATTTCGTGAGGATGCCATCTTTGACGAAGTTTGTGGAGCATCTGAGGCCCAGGTTGACCCAAGGCAAGCACCCACTTCCATCCCAGCCTGGACCCTGGACTGAAGGTGGCACTGACTCTGCGCCACCTGGCCTCTGGGACCACATACATAGAAATATGCAAATATGCCTGGAGGGTGCCACACAACAACACCATCAGCATTGTGGTCAGAGAGGAGTGTGCAGGCCATCATCGAAGAATTGTGGAGGAGCTCCCTCAGTGTCCCCACCACTGAAGAAGGCTGGAGGAAAGTTGCAGAGCAGTGGTATCAGACGTGGAACTTTCCCCACACCATTGGAGCCATAGATGGGAAGCACATGGCCAACAAAGCTCCAGCCAAATTAGGGTCCACTAATTTCAACTACAAGGGCTTCTTCAGTATCATCCTCTTTGCCATGGTTGATGCTGACTACAAGTTCATGTACATCGATGCTTCAGGCAATGGGTCAGCTTCAGATGCCCAGATATACAATGCCAGTGACCTCAAGGATGGGCTGGAATGCAACCTCATCATGTGTTTCCCAGATCCAGACCCCCTACCCAATGACACACAAGATGTGCCCTACTTCATCGTTCGTGATGACGCCTCCTCCCTCAGAACCTACCTCATGAAGCCCTACACTTCCAGATGCCTCACCCCTGAAGAGAGGATTCTTCAACTACAGGCTGTCCAGGGCAAGGCGGTGGTGGAGAACGCCTTTGGCATCCTGGCCAACAGGTTCCAGGTACTTCTCACCACTATGCAGCATGCCCACAGACTGTAGGAGCATCGTGGAAGGTTGCTGCATCCTGGACAATCTCATGCGCACCTGCAACCCAGTGTTGCAGAACAGGCTTGTGGACCGTCAACAAGGGAATGGGGACATTGGTGGATGTGCAAGGCCCCAACAGAGCTTCACGGAAGAGAAGAAAGCAGCGCAACCTCCTGAAACACTGGTGCAACTCCCCAGCTGGAGCAGTGGAGTGGCAAGACAGATGGTAGATGCCTTAATGGATGCTTTCTTGAGCCTGTCTCATCATACTTATGAGATTGGTAACATGTATGTTGAGTGGCCCCACAATGAACAGGGCATTAATAAGAGTTTTGTTTATGTTGAAATTGTTGATCAATGATTAAATTGTTATTGATAATATAAGGGCCATATGTGTGGCAGCTGGGAGGGTGGACCATACAGTCCCACTATGCTTGCACTGGAGGTTTATCTATCCCACAACTATCCTTACCCATCCACACATATCCTTATGCCACAGCTATCCTTACCCATCCCACAGTATCCATCCACCAAGCTATCCTTACCAATCCCACAAGCATGCAAAGGCTTAACCCTTTTTTCAAAGTTTCCCCAACACTTATTTTAAGTAAAAAAAATGAACCAAGTGTGTGAAGCAAAGATAACCTTTATTAATAACAAAACTGTATGACTTTATTAAAAAGCAAAAATGACCCAAATAAAGTGTCTTTAGCAAAAGGAATAAGTTTGGAAACAGATAATTAAACAAAAAAACCTCAGTTCCCCCTTTCTTTGGAACTCTTTTTTCCCAGTTCCCACTCTTTTGAGGCGTGCCCCATGGTTCCCTCAGAAAGGTAAAAGGGAAAGCCCCCAGGGGGGGACTGTGGAGGGTGGCCTTGTTTTTGGCTGGGTGCCTTGGTCCCTTGAGGGTGCCCAATTGGGGTGCCTTGGCCCCCCCCGAGGGGTACAAACAGGAAAAAAAGATGGTGGGGGGTTGTTGCAGGAAGCCTCCTCAGAAGGAGCTGAACTATCGCGTGAAAGGGTTTTGAAAAAAGAGGCCCCCCCTTCCCTTCAAAGTTTTCCCCTGGGAATTGGTGAGGCCCTCCAAGAACCCTGGGAAAAATACAGAATGTTCTTTGAGGGAAGGGGGCTTTTTTGGCTTTTTTGTGGGGGGTGGAGGAAAAAAGAGGGAAAAGTGGGTAAAATGGGAAAAAAATGGGTCCTGGTTCCCCCTGCAAGCCCTTTGGGCAGGTGGAGGTGTCCTGGTGGTGTCTTGTGGGCAATCCCTAAGGGAAAACCTGGGGTCTGGGAACCTGGGAAGGGCCTGCCCTCTGCTTGGTTTTGGGAAGTTCCTAGTAAAGTTGTAAAAGGCTTTGGGTCAGGCGAGGGGTCCTTTGGTTGAAATCCGGTGGAAAGGGGCTGTTGCATCGCCTGGGGTTGGAAGGAGCAGACCTGGAAAAAATGGTAGGGTAAGGAAGCAAAGGTTTTTTCAGAATGGGCCCTGGGAGGGGGTGGGTGCCAGAAGGGAGCCCCTGGTGAAATCTCTCCTTCCAAAAATCCCGCCTGTAATCTGCCCCTTTAGGGGCATGTATCCATGAGGGTCTGGCTCCATAAATACGTTGAAAGAAGGGGGGCCTTTGCCGGTTTAGAGGATGGTATTTGGGGAGTGGAAACCAGCTGGGCGGAGGGAAAGGATTCCCTTTTGTTGGGCTGGGCTTTTGAATTGTTTTCCCTGAAAAAATTCAAGGAGGAAACCAAGGTGGGTGGCTCTTATCCTCCAGGTCCCCTGTCCCCCCTCGTTTCCTTGCCTTGCTTTCCCTGGTTGGAGGGTGGAAGCTGGGGGGGTGGGGGGTTGGGTTTTGGTTTTTCTCTGGTGGAAAAGGTTGGCCCTCCCTTCCTTTGCGTTCATCTTGAAAAAGACAGGGGGAATTCCCCTCCCATTGGGTCCCCTTGGGCAAAACGGGGAGTGGGCAGCTGGTTCCCCGGGGGGGTTCCCCTCCCTATCGGTGGGGCCTCCCAAAGAACTGCCCCCTGGAACAATGGTAGCTGGTTCTTCCCCCTGGCTTTTTTGGAAGAGGAGTGGGCCCCCTCCTCGTGGGCTTTGTCTGCAGGGGAGAAAGGGGTTTTTTTTTGAACCAGAGGGCCCCTTTGCTTCCCCCTCGGTTGGTGGGATCTTTTTTCAAACCTCCGGAAGCTGCGATACCTGGCGCCCCATGGCATAGGTTTTCCCTCTACCCGGGTCCCCAGGTGGAGCCTTTGGCAAAGCGGGGTCCGTGCCCCCCGGAATTCTTCAAGGTGCAAAGCCTTTGCCATACAAGGTTTGAGCAATGTGCTTCCCACCACCAAGGAAGTTAATCCTGAAGTGTTAGCCCCCAGGGCTTCCCCTCCTCTTCTCCCTCCACGCTGCCTCTTTCCGTTCTTCGGTTTGGGGGTTTTGCGATAGAAAGGCCCCCTTTGGGGCCCCTTCCCTCCCCACTAGGTAACTTTGGTCCTCCTCCAAGGCCGCAAATTCCCCGCATCCTCTTCATGGTCTTCCCCAAGAATGGAAGGTACTGGTTTTCTCTTTCTGTCCCCTTCCTCCTTGCCTTTGGGGCCTTCCTTTTTCACCTCCCTCTTGGGCAAGGGGGCTTTCAAGGGGCCTTCCCAAGCCAGCCAGGGCTTTTTTGAGGGCCCTTGGGCTTTTGGGTTTTTCACACAAAGCCAAGCAGGCAGCAGGGAAAGAAAGCCCACCAGCAGCAAGCAAGGAGAAAGCCACCAGGCAACCAAAGCCGGGAGAAGCCCAAAACCCCCTGGCAAACCACCAGCCCAGAAAGGGAAGGAGCAGGTAGAAAGCCACCAAGCAGCAGCCGAAGCAACCAGACAGCCAAACTGAGCAGCAGCAGCAGCAGCCAGAAGAAGCACCAGGGAGCACACAGCCAAGGAGAAAGCACCAGCAAAGCATTAGACGCACCAGCAGCACCCAGCAGGAGAAGCCACCAGAAGCGCAAACAACCAGGAAAAAGCAACCACACCAGCAAGCAGCAACCACCAAGGTAAGCCTTCAAAAGCAAGTCCATGAGGGGTGGGGATGGTGTTTTCCTGTCCTTCTTTTGCCAGGGCTGGGCCAAAGGAGTTAGAGCACAGGCCTTGCCTCTTCTCTTCCCCATGGGGTGTTTCTCTCAACGAATGTCTCTGGCAAGCCAGTCTTTTCCTCTGAAAATGTGAACCCTGCTTGCGGAGGGTGGCCATCCTTTTATATCCCACAGGACTGGACCGCAATTTCATCCTCCCCGCATTGGCCGTTAGGAATGCTTTGCATCCGCTACAACATCCCCTATTGCATCCCTATAAAGGCCAATCCGTTGAAATGCATCCCCGCCGGCAATCATCCCCGCTTAAGCAAATCCTGCCTACGCATCAATTCCCTTCTCCCGCTTTGGTATCCCGCTAACGCTTTGTTTTCCTCCACGGAAAGCCCTTTGCGGAATGTGGTTCCATCCGCTTTCCCAAATCCAGCCTTTCCATTCCGCTAAGGCCCCTTCCCTACGAAACAAAATATCGCTTTAACCATCCCCGCCCTTAACATCCTCCCACGTCCGTTCTTTTCCATTGTCCTGCCCCTCCCCCTGAGTTAATGCCAAATTTTTTTGGGGGCACTTGTCTGCTCTGTTTATGCAAATTTGGGGCACTTTTGAGAGCGGATAACAACAGATGGAAAATTTGCTCATCCGCTTTGTCCTTTTTGCATACGTTTTGCATCCTTCGGCCAGTGTCACCTAGCTTTAAAGCTTTGACATGTTTCCCTCCTCTAACACCTGAGGGATATACAGTATTTTACCATCTGGGAAGTATGCAGTATATATCTAACAGAAATAGATGTTTCCTAATATTAGAGAAGCCACCAGAGTCATTGCTTTCTCAGGAAATTGTTTCTGATCTGTAACAAATTGAAAAAGAAGGATCTGTTTGGCATGAATTCACTTGTCTAAAGCTCTGTAAATATTTAAAAGTAGAAAAGTAAAGTTATATACACATAAAGGAGAGTTATAATGGGAGAAGAAGAAATTATATATAGGGAATAATTTTATTTCTTTCTCCTTTATAAAGAAAAAAAGATGTGATTATGTTGGAAGAGGAGACTGACATATCGCATAACTATCCAATGGAAAATAAATTGTTTTCCATTTCCATGATACTGAATAGCCCGCAGAGCCCAACCCCCTTTCTGGAGAAGTTCTGTATATGCTTTTATTTGACATAACTTCTTCTTCATATACTTCTTCAATAACCTGTGTTTTAAATGGCTATATTGGCATTGCCAGGGCAGGATCTGGGGGCAGAATATCTAGCAATGTAATATGTATCCAGATCCTATTTAACATAAATGTCAAGACATTCTCAAGTCAAGCTTGACTTTTGATGATGAATTCACGGCCACAAGGATGCAGTTTCCTGGACAACAATAATGAAATAGTTCTCCTAATTTGAGCTAATAGCTCTGGTAGTCCCTCATGGTAGCCAGGATTGATTCTGTTTAGCTTATGAATTGAAATATGGATGATTCAATGCTACTATTGCTCATAGCTACACCAATGAATGTTTGTACTTATTTTATTTTATTTGGTTTGTCAATTGCTTACAAGATAATAGGAAAAAAGTAAAAGTATAATTATGAATACATGGATACATATAAGAAAAATAAAAGAAACCATAGGACAGGGACAGTAGCACATTGGTACACTTATGCACGTCCCTTACAGACCTCTTAGGAAAGGGGTGAAGTCAATAGTGGACAGTCTAAGGTAAAATTTTTGGAGTTTGGGGAAGAAACCACAGAGTCAGGTAGATAATTCCAGACATTGACCACTCTGTTGCTGAAGTCGTATTTCTTGCAATCAAGTTTGGTGCGATTAACCTTGAGTTTGTCGAGTTTCTCAGTTACATTTGTTTGCTCTTGCTATTCGTTATGGATTGAAGCTAAAGTATATCATGACAGGTCAGTACATATGCAATGTAATGATTTCCTATACCACGTAATACTTAGATCGGGACTGAAGGCGGATGTACGTTTCTAGGTCTTCATACGGTACTAAAAATTATCGAGTCTTCGGTGGCATTAAGGGTTATTCTGCAATGAACTAAGGAGTGGAGAACTCTTCTTGTGAAATATTTCTGGACATTTTCTCACTGTGATAACTATCAGGATACGTAATTGTGGGTTCCCCACGAGTGCTCTGTATTCGAGTATATGGATCTAGCAAACTGTTTTGTATGCATCCTTAGTTATTAGTGTAATATTACCCAGAGAATAAAGCTATGTAAGAATTAGGTTAAGAACTCTTAAATGCTTTTGGCTATGTAAAAAAACCAAACACGGCCCACCGTGCAAAAAAGTTACAGTGGCTTGAGCACTTCAGATCATTACGAGATGAGTATCCAAGATCCTTGAAAGAGTTTGGATCAGTCAACAAAGGTTTCACTATTCAGCGGGGATTTCGTTTACGATTTTTTTAGCCAATATGTAAGACAGAGCATTTATTTGTGAATTTGAAGTTGCCGTTTTCTTTTGCACCAGTCTGGATAGGCTTTTTGAGGTTTCAGTATTGTCTGTGGTGTTGAATAGCTTTACAATCATCAGCAAAGAGAACACAGTTACTGTTAGATAGGATCACACAGGTCATTTATGTAGAGATGAAAAGAGTTGGTGCCTGAACAACTGCCTTGGGGGACACCACTGTTGGACAGATACAGAATTAGAATTAGGCACCCACTCCCAATTTGACCATTTGTTAGTCTGTTCAAACAGGATGCTTTTATTCAGTTATGCAGGTGATTCAGACCGATACATAAGCGATTTTAGTTTTAGGGAGTAGTTTGCTTCCATGTTAACCACTGGAATCAAAGGCTTTACCAGAAGTCCTATGTAGAAGTATTATAATATATATTAATAACAACCATCCACATACAAATACCCGCGAAAACCTCAGGAAAACAACACTATAATTTACATATATATATAATATATATATATATAATATGATATAATATATATATATATATATATATATATAATAGTATATATATATGTGTGTGTGTGTGTGTTGTGTGTAGTGTGTGTTGTGTGTGTGTGTGTGTTTTTAAGCTCTCACGGGGTACTTACATTTGTCGTGTTTAGCTTCCTTCGGGTATTCCACGTCATTTGTAGTTCTGTTAAAGTGTAGCTCATTGTAGTTCTGTTAAGTTGTAAGCAAAGGTTTCAGCAGAATCTCAATCTGCCTCATCAGACTTCTGTATGGAAGTGTGTCTCACAGCTTTCCTCTAGTTTTCAAATTTTGAGGCTGCAGTCATATTCTGATTGGCTATTAACTGAGTCTTGTGTTCATTGGACTTGGGTTGATTGATTGGTGTTTCTGGTTTCTGCTGTCTGTTTTGTGGCTTTGATGGCTGGCAGCACTCTGTTCTTGTGTGAGGCTTTCAATGCAGTATGGCTTCATGTGAAAGACGGCTGCTATTCATAGCACAGCTGAGGTTTCACCTGGGTGCTGGTGGGGTGTTTGAGTTGGAGGCATCAGAGGACGTCTGCTGTGCTCAGGTTTTGTCTGTTTTTGTGTGTGGAGATCTCTGTCTATTTGAGAGTGCAGACAAAAAGATAGCAGCCATCCTGAGGACCCCAAAGACAAACAATTGACCTGGAAAACCAAGGCATATTAACGAAATTCCTGTACATCATGCCGGCCACATCATTGGACAGGACCAATAGAAGAATAAGTACCCGCCTAGTATGAACACAAAATGCATAAAAAAGCTGGAACACACCTCCTCACTAGTCAACACAATGGAACAAACACAGGTCCAAAATCAACTCATGGCACCAACAACCCTCTAGCCAAGAATCATCAGCAGAAGCCATAGAGATTGAAAAAGACTGACAGCATGAAAAGAAGAGATGATTCCAGCAGGAGATGTCAATATTTGGAAGCCTGCACTCATCAAATAGAAAAGATTCACACATCCAAAACAAACACCCTGACAAGCAGACTTCCTTTGATGCCTCCAATCAAACCACCCCCCACCAGGCACCCAGCGTGAAACCCGCTTGCGGCTGTATAGCAGCCGTCCTGTTCACACGCAGGCAAGCTGCATTGAAGCTCCAACACAAAGAACATGGGAGTCTGCCAGCATCAAAGCCACAAAACGACAGCAGAAACAGAAACACCAATCAATCAAACTCCAAGTAATGAAATCGAATCTTCTCTCTCT